>PVHX01003320.1:0-145790 GCA_004024805.1 Geosciurus inauris | reverse complement strand
ATAGCAGCACAATTCACAATTGCAAAACTATGGAAGCAACCCAGATGCCCTTCAATAGATGAATGGATAAAGAAATTGTGGTACATATACACAATGGAATATTATTCAGCAATAAAAGAAAATAAAATTATGGCACTTACAGGCAAATGGATAGAATTGGAGAACATTATGCTTAGTGAAGTAAGCCAATCCCAAAAAACCAAATGCCGAATGTTCTCTCTCATTAGTGGATGAGGATACATAAGGGGGATGGGAACGGGAAACACAGGAGAAATGCAAGAACTCTGGATGCAGCAGGGGGGAGGGGGGAGGAAGGAAAGGGAAATGGGAATAGTAATGATGACTGATCGAATGGGTCATTACTACCCCTGGTGCATGTATGAAGACACAAATAATGTGACTCTTTATGATTTGCAACCAGAGAAATGGAAAAACTGAGCTCTGTTTATGTACTATGATTTGAAACGCATTTAAATAAAAAAAAAAGAAAAGAAAAATAAAAGAAAAAGTTCAATAAATTAGTCTTTATTGGAAAAAGTTTTATAACCTTTGTCTTTTATTACTGACTGGATCGTGAAAGAAAGATTTTGGTAGTTGTTCATTTTTCTGCAGACATTTGACAGGGAAATAAAAACAGTCCGTGTAAATTATATTAATAATAAGCACACAGTTTCCAGAGATTGCGTTTTACTTGAAGATAATGAAACAGCCATGGCTTGTTAACTTTTGATTTAGTTTAAATTTCTATGGCTGATCTTTCCATTTGAATAGATTTGTATTTCTTCCTTAGATATTGAATTCATCTGGAAATAATCTCTCCATGATTTTAAATGAATATTAATTTTTCTTTTAGTTTTAAAAGCTATTAATTAAGTTTTTAAATGTATCAGTGATTATTATGAGAATGAAATAGCACATTAAAATGACCCACTTTAATTATTCTAGTTGGGCAGCTAATGACTTCTGTCTTTCTTTCATTCTTTTCTTTCTTTCTTTCTTTCATTCATTCTGTCTTCTAACATGAAATTCTGTTCGGTTCTTTACTTGGTCCAATGGCATTTCATCAGGAGAAATACAATAGGAAAAGTAGAGTCAATTGTCTCCCTACTGATCTGATCATAACACCATAGGTCCTTTCTACGGTCATTTGAGAAGCCAACAGAGGACAGCAAGAATGAAGACAAGGACCTGGCTCTTATGAATAATTTACAATTCAGGAGTTCAGTTATTTGTCTTCCTGTTGAATGTTTCTACATTTGAAAATAAAAAGGGAAAATTAACTAACTGTTGAGAAATATACCATCATTATTGTCATTTTAAAGGAAATAAAAGCATTTTAAATTTCTATACAGTAATCTCTATTATTGATATATTCAAATATTTACTTTTTTTCCCCAGAGAAACATATTTTCTTGCCTTTTATTTACTTAACCACCAAAATTTATTTAAGTGCATAAAAGGCTTTTACTCCAAAACTGACATGGGATCTGATCAAGCCATAGGTGAAACCGAAAGACCCTTTGATAAACTATGAGGAAATTTAAAGCAACTGTCCTGTAACTTCTCAGACAGACATGAACATTTCTATGATATTTAAGGGTGTTGCATCATATTTCCTTGACTTTTCATCTGCAGTAAATACAAGACTGGATAAAAGATGTGCATAGGTGTACCTTTGGTCTAACAGAGTGGATTATGTTCTAAGAGCAAAAAAAAATAAAAAATAAAAAAATCCCATTAAAACTTGTAAAGGATTGCATCACCTCACCTAGGATTGAAAAGAATAGAAATTCTTAAAAACTGAAGAGGCGTTTTGTGCCCAAGGCTTCCATGGGGAGGAAGTAGACTGTGGAAAAATGGATGTAAGCACGGCCCAGTTTTCATAGAACTGTGACTCAGAGTTGAAACAAGATTACAGAAAGCAAAGCCAAAAGCCCTGGAGAACTGTTCTCAGGGAGCCAGACTTGGTTGTAATCAAAACATTCCCTACACCCAGGACTTGGGGACTGGGTCAACAAAATAGATACAGAAAAGACATTTGATAAAATCCAATATGCAATAACAAAACAAATAAACACTTCGTAAATTAGAAATAGATGGAAACTTTCAAGGCTTAACGAAGAAGTTTCATAAAAATCTAGAATGAATTTTATCTGAAAAAGCTGTGGTAACAATAGAAGCAATCTATTAAAAAAATAGGGTCAAGGATGACCACTAACATTACATCTGTTTTATTGCAGATCCTAGATAATATAAGAATAAACAAAAATATATTTTAGGGGTATAGAATAATAAAGCAAAAAAAAGAATAGAAAAAATTTCATCATTTACACAGAAAATGCAAAAGAATATACCCATCTAGCAAAGAACTGAATACAAAAATCCAATACCTTTTAATAATCACCATAAAAGAACAGTTAGAAAACAGAAGGGAAAAACCATTTGCAATATTATAAAGATCATTTACAAGAAATCATGAATAAATTCATAATATGTGCAACATATGCATAGGTAAATTATAAAACTTTTGGAGCTATTAAAAATAATTTAAAAAAACGATTATAAGTGGCTAACAAATATATGAAAAAATTGTCAACATCTTTGGCCATCAGAGAAATGCAACCCAAAAGTACTCTTAGATTTCATCTCACTTCAGTTAGAATGGCAATTATCAAAAATACAAATAGCAATAAATATTGGTGAGGATGCAGTAGAAAAGGAACTTTTATATACTCTCAGTGGGATTGTAAATTAGTACAACCACAATGGAAATCAGTATGATGATTCCTAAAAAGACTAGAAATGGAATCACCATATGGCCCAACTATACCATTCCTCCATTTTATCCAAAAGAAAATTACTATGTACACACCCATGTTTATAGCAGCACAATTCACAATAATCAGATTATGGAACCAGTTGAGGTGTATGTCATAAATGAATGGATAAAGAAAATGTCGGATATTTATACAATAGATTCATCCATAAAGAGGAACAAAATTATGTCATTTTCAGGAAAATGAATGGAACTGGGGAGCATCATATAAAGCAAAATGATATAAACTGAGAAAGTTAAGGGTTATATGTAGAAGCTAGAAAGAAAACAAAAGGGGAAAATTCATGAAAATAGAAGAGAAACCTGTAGGGTAGAAGAAAGAGATCAGAGGGAGGAAGGAAGAGAAGAAAAGAGGAGGGAGGTACTGGAGAATTAAATTAAGCAAATGTTATGTGTATGTATGAATACTTCACAATGAAACCCACTATTCTGTATAATTATTATGTGCTGACGAAATTTTTAAATATACATTCTTAAAAATAACTAAAAGTGTAGATATGTATTTATAAGTATTTATGTATTTATATGTATTTATATGAGGTGTATTTATATAATGGATGTATTTATATGTATTTATAAGGAAAGTTTCTTATTTATAAAATAACTATTTTCCCCAAATGGACCTGCAATCTCAATAAAAATTTATATTGAATTTTTAAGTGGAACTCACTCAGATTGTTATAAAATTTATATGAAAGAATAAAGAGCCAATAAATAGTATGTGCTTAATTGAATGAGTTCAGGATGGATGACTTGTCCCACTAAATATTTTGAATAATTAAAGCAGTATAGTATGGTATCTGGGATAAACCATATGGCCTATATAATAAATAAAATTGTTAAAAACATATCCAAGCATTTATGAAATATTGTTATAGGATGAAGGTGTTATGCCAGACCTCGAGATGAAGTAAATTTTATCAAGTAAATAATTAATTATCAATAATAGGTTAGTTACTAACAAGTTAACCATTAATAGTTAATACTAAGTTGATTATTAATTTAATTTTAATAATTAATAATGGTGTTAATTCATATAAACTAATTTAAATAATTAATTACTTATTAGAGATTAAGAAACATGATTTTCCATATGAATAAAGATACTTATTATATCCTTACCTCATAGTATATTAAAATAATTGCAGAAATCTTAAATGTCTTAATAGAAACACAGGTAAAATCTTTAGACCTTGAAATAAGAGATGTTTCTTAAATATAAAGGAAATTGACTTTATAAGAAAAGATTAACAAATTTGACTATAGTAAAACTGGTAATATTAGTCAGAAAACTAGATCAATTTGAATATTTCCATATTATAGACAACTGACAAAGACAATTTGCACTCATTTTGAATTATTGAATACAAATATGTGTTCTCTGGCATGGAGAATTCATTAAGTGGTCCTACAGATAAATAAGAAAAGTCAGGGCAAAATTAAATAGAAATGGTTGAAGGTTATAAATGGTAATTTTAAAAATGAAAACCATTTGTGCCGATAAGCATATAAAGAAACATAAACTTATTGGTGATTATTAAAATGTAAATCAAAATCACCGAGAATTAAATTCATTTATTTACAAACTATGAAGAAAGCAGACAACACCAAAACCTGAAGTGGACTTACAACAGAGGATACATTACTATTATTTAAGGAAGTAGAAACTGATGCATTCACTTTGAAAATCACGTTAGCATGTTTTCTTAAACCTAAACATGTTATGCCTTATGGTGCAGACATTTCACTCCTAAATATAAAACCAAGAAAAACCACCCTATATGTACCTTTAAAGATACAAGGATATTTATAGCAACACTGTAAACTAATTTAAATAATTAATTACTTATTAGAGATTAAAAAACATGATTTTCCATAAGAATAAAGATACTTACTATTATATCCTTACCTCATAGCAGCACTGTTAACAATCACAAAGAACTTATTTAAAAGTTTAAGTTAGAAATAACTTAAATGCTAATGAATAATTTGGGGGTCCATCACAGTTAATGATAAAATAATAAAAATGAAAGTTCTTGGTAATCATACAAATAAGTTTTAGAAAAACAATGAGTTAAAAACAAATATTCTTTAATAAAGCTTAAAGAAAAATAAAAATATACTTAAAGAATATCTTTTAAAAAAAGAATACCTCAGTGTAATAAGAGGCCATAAAATGAATGATGGATATAGAATTCAGAAGAAAGGTTTGTTTAGATTGAGGTGGTTAAGAAAGTAGAATGTAGAATCCCTAAAAAATTACTTTTTTTTTTCTTTTTGTACCAGAGATTGAACTCAGGGGTACTCGACCACTGAGCCACATCCCCAGCCCTGTTTCGTGTGTTTTATGTAGAGACAAAGTCTCACTGAGTTGCTTAGCGCCTCGCCATTGCTGAGGCTGGCTTTGAACTCGAGATTCTCCTGACTCAGCCTCCCAAAGTGCTGGGATTATAGGCGTGCGCCATCGCGCCTGGCTCCTAAAACCTTACTTTTAAAAAGCAAAAGATGCCCTAAATTCCCAGCCATTTCACCTGTGAGAGCATGCCCTGTAATGGACAAAACTTTGGAGATATGAGAATGGTGATGCCTCCTGTGTATCAGTTTCCATGAGCCTCCTGTGTGAGGACACAGTCAAACTGAATGGATTTTTGCTTTTGATGGAGCATCTTAACTCAAACAAGTATCTTATCTGGAACTCATTTGGGATACCAATCGCCAGAGAAAACATTGTAGTTTCTGAACAGAGGCACATCATCAACAGGACAGTTTCTTAAGATACTTTTGAGATTAATTTTACTGCTGATAGTTTTCATCTCACTAGATTATTAATATATATACTCACATTTTATTCTAACTTTGGTGAAAATAAACAATTTTCTTTAAAAGTTTTTTTTTTCCTTAAACCTTTCCAGTTTTCTTTACCAAATAGCATTAAATTAACTTGAAGTAAATAATAATCTTATTCAGAATATGAAGAGATTTCTATAATTGCTTTAGCATACCTGACTCTTGCCCCATGTGAGCTTCTTAATAACATCTTAATATTTTTATGTCTAGTACTAAGTACTAGACCTCCAGCACACAGTAGATACTCACAACATTTTTGTTGAGAAAATAAATGAATACACGGGGAGGCAAATTTGCACATTGATTAGGAGTGTAATCTTTAGAGTTACAAGAACCCAAGACCAGGGCCCAAGTCCTTCCTCTTTCAACAGCTACATGAATTTGTAAAATTTAGTTCTCTTATTTAGCCACTAAATAATAATGATACTACCACCTCATGGAGCTGTGTGATAATTAAATGAGTACATGTGTGGAAAGTACTTAGCAGTGTGCTTGATAAGTATAAATACTCAATAAATTGTAGTTGTTACTGGCATCATTATTATTGAGAATGCTTATTTAACTGGATCTTTTCATTACTTGATGATACCCAATTAAAATAATTTACTGTAATATGTAAAACTTAGCAAATTTATTATAGTCATGAAGCTATTAAGACTAAAATACTACATTAAATCTTTATTATGTACTAAAAATTTTTCATCATAACAATGATCTTTATGTTTCAGAAAAGGTCATATAAACAATATCTTCAATTTTACTTCTCTAAGTAAAGAACGTTGAATGTAGATTGTTCGTTTTATCTCTTCCTTTCCTAACAAAAGGATTAGTCAACTTTCTAATAAATTGCAATAGTTGGTGTTAGGCCTTTCCACAATCCTTTAAATATATCTTTTGGTTGTAGATGGAGATAATACTTTTATTTAATTTATTTATTTTTATGTGGTGCTGAGGATCAAATTCACTTCCTCACATGTGCTAGGCAAGCGCTTCACCACTGAGCTACAACCCCAGCTCCCCCACCTGTCTATAGCACCCTTAATAATAGTGCCAGTTACTGAAACCTAGAAATGGTTTTCCTTTGGTTCAGTAATCAGGAAGAACCAGTGCATAGTGTTAGATGCTAGAGAAGTGCGTTCTAGTGGCCGGACAGCTCCATTCTAATGTTGACTGGAAAAGTGACAAGCCGGGTGGCTTGAAGCCATGCGCACACTAAACACTGGTGCAATGCATTCCTCTGGGCAATTCTCCAGGCAGGACTGATTTTAGGTACTGAAGAACTTGAAGCTATCTACTGAATGGAATTTTGGCTTTTAATATCCTATGGTTTACTTCAAGTTTCAAAAGAAACATACAAATTCAAAATAGTATAAGTTGACAAAGTCATAATTGGTGGGTGACAAAATCAGAGGATGGTTAAGATTAGCATTAGGGAGAACAAACATGATAGGAATATTAAATGATTTTTAATCTCAAATTTTTTGGAAATTGAGATATATACATTGTAGACAGCGGAATACAGATTTAAGTGTTTAATTTGATTATGTTAACAGACATATATCCCCATGTTTGGAGCACCACAATGAAAATACAGCACATTTCTATCACTTCACAATTTCTCTGTACCTTGTCCTAACAATGTCCATCCCCGCAGAAATAGTGGTTCTGATTTCTATCGTCATAGATTAATTTTGCCTGTTTTGAACTTCATACAAACACAAGCATACAGTATTAACGATGTGTTCTTTTTTATTTCTAAATTCTTTCTCTCATCACACTGTTTTAGAGATGTATACCTACGTTTGAATGCACCAGTAACTTCCTCTTGTAAGTACTGCTACATTGCAGGAGGGTACCATGAATTGTTTATCAAATCTCCTGTTGAGGGATATTTTGTTCACAGTTTGGTACTGATCTGAATAAAACTACTAAAAACATTGTGAACATCTCTGCAGATACATCTTTTAATTTCCCTTGGATAAAAATCCAAGAGTGAAATTTCTAGGTCATAGAGTAAATGTAGGCTAAATTTAAAAGAAATTGCCAATGAGATCTCCAGAGTGCTTGTTGCACACTCTCACTCAGAACATCTAAGAGTTTCAGTTACTACACATTCTTACTAACATCTCATTTTGTCCATATTTTTTATTTTAGTCATTTTAGTGGGTATGAATTTACATTTCATTGTACTTTTTAATTTAATTTACCCTAAAACTAGCAATGGTGAACAGTTTTGAATGTACTTGCTAAGCATGATCTTTTAAGTTCCTTGACCATTTTTATTGTTACTTGTTTTATTATTACTCTGTAGATACTCTTTGTATATTTGGGACACATGTTCTTTGTCATATATATGTATTTTCTTTTGTAAACTGCTTATTGAATTATAATTGGCACATAATAAACTGAAAATATTTACAGTATACAAGTTGATAAATCCAATGCACATATGCACCCATAAAGCCTTGACATCAATCAAGATAATGAACATATCCATCACCAAAACATCTATCATAAACTTTTGCAAGCACCCAGACAACCATTACTAATCTGCTTTCCATCTTTATAGTTCAGTTTGATTTTTTTTAGAATTTTACATAAATGAAATCATACAGTATACATTAATCTTTTGTGTCTGAATTCTGTCACACAGTATAATTAGAGGTTAATTCATGATAACAGTCATTCATTCTTTTTTAGCAGTGAACAGGATTTCATTGTATGTATATACTGCAAACTGTTCCTTCCTATATGGATGGACATATAGGTTATTTCCAATTTTTACTTTAACAAATAAAACTTCTATGATGATATGTACAGACATATGCTTTCATTTCTCTTAGGTGAATACCCGGGTGTGGAAAGGCTATATAATATGGTAAGTTTATGTTTGATTATTTAAGAAAATGCCAGATGTGTCTCCCAAAATGCGTTTCACCATTTTGCATTCTCTCCAGCAGTGAATGAGAGTTTCAGTTCCAAAATATTCTTGCTCACACTCTAGATTATCAGTCTTTTTAAATACAGCCATTCATTTACTGTTCTCTTATTATGATTTTTATTAGTACTTCTTAATAGTCAACGTTGCTGAACATCTTTTAATGTACTTATTTGTCATGTGTATATCTTCTCTGGTGAACTGTGATCAGTTACGCTTTCTTTTTCATTGAACAGCTTGGTATCTTGACATTGAGTTTTGAGAGATTTTAAGAAATATTTTGAATACAAATACTTCGTTAGATATATGATTTGTAAATATTTTCCATTCTATATGTAAGTACCTAATCTCTTAGAATATCTGGTAGGTCAAAAGGTTTTGCATTTTATGAAACATAAATACATATACAGTTGTCTGTTTTTATTCATGAGGAACAGTTCCAAAACTCCCCAATAGATTCCCAAATCCATAGATTCTCAAATCCTTTATACACAAAAGTGTAGTATCTGCATATAACCTATATACCTTAACCAGTATAATTTAAATCATCTATAGATTACTCATAATAACTAACACATCTTTTAAGGAATTATGACAAAATTAGTCTGTATATATTCAGTATAGATGCAAGTTTTTAAATATTTTCAATAGTTGGATCAGTGCAAATGGAACCCACAGATACAGAGGGCCAACTGTATTTCTCTTGAGGACTATGCTAATGGTGTTCTATCTCAGAAATCTTTGACCCAAAGTTTCGAGTTTTGTCCTCCATATTGTCTTCTGAAAAATTATAGTTATGATATTTACATTTAGCTTAACATTCATTTTTCATTTTTAACAATAGTGCAAGGTACAGTGTGAAGTTGATGGTTTCATATAGAAATATCCTAATGTTCCAATGCTATTTGACTGTACTTTATTCAATCACTCTTTGTACCTTTGTCAAAAATTAGTTGTCCAACATCTATTTTTTGAAATCTCTATTCTGTTTAATTAATTTATGTCAAAACAACCTGTCTTGATAACTGCACTGTTATAAAAAATATTAAAATCAGGAAGCATATTAATCTTCCAAGTTTTAGAACTCTTTTTAAAATTGGTTTTCAACACAATTTTCTTTTCATCTTAACATGAATTATATTCATTAAATGCTATAAAAAATAATCTGTCAGATTGAATTGAATCTCTGCCTCAGGAAAGAATTGTCATATTAGAATACTGATTCATCTGAAAATAATATATCTTGTTTTATTATTTTCTGAACTGAATACAGTAGAATTTGGAAAAATTAAAAGTAAAATCATTGATCAATGATGTTAAGTATATTTGAGATTAGAACAGAACAGTTTTATGACTGTGACTTCATATTTCAAAATAGCTAGAAGAGAGCATTGAGAATGTTCTCACCACAGAGAAATGAGAAATGTTGGAAGTGATGGATATGCTAATTGTCCTAATTTGATAATTATATAATCTATGGAAGAATCTAAACTTCATACTATACACCATAAATATGTGCAATTACTGTATCAATTACAAATAAAATAAAACATACAAAGAAAAAAACAGTATATATCTTTATTTATATTTTCTTGTACTTATGTTTTCTTGTAAGCAATATTTTGGTGATGTAGTGAACAAGGCATGCATGTATTTTTTCAAGTGTTTCCCTAAACATTTTCTAATTTTTGCCCATTTAGTAAATAGTATTTTAATGTCAACCTCCAATTTTTCTTTTTTATCATATAAAAATACAATTAACTTTTGCATTTAGATTTTATATCCAGTAGGTTTGCTAAACTCATGTATTAGCTTGTGTCTTTTATGAATATTTAATAACATTCTATATAGATAATTTTCATTTGTGAATAATGGCAGTTTTAATTCTTCCTCTTCAATATGGATGAATATGTTTTATTCCTTAAAAGGAATGTATTTTATTCTGTTTCCTTGCCTTACTGCACTGGGTAGTACCTTGAATATAATGTTAAACAGAAGTGGTAAGAGTGGCCTTGCCTCTTTCCTGACCATAAGGGAAAACTATGAAGTCTTTTACCATTAAGTATTATGTTAGCTGCAATTTTTCTTTTTTCTGTAAAGAAGAAAGTACTCCTTTTTTAAAAAATCAGAAATGAATGTTGGATACATTCTCTTTTGAGATGATTATATGACTCTCCCTTTTTAGTTTGTTATTATGGTAAATTAAATTGATAATTTTGAATATTACATTAAATGCTCATTCCTGAAACAAACCACACTCGTGGAGGATATAATTTTACATATTTTATTACATTTCCAAAAGTTTTTAAAGTATTTTACATTATTTCCAAGAGAGATATTCCTTTTCAGTTTTCTTTGCTTATAACAGCTTCATCTGACTATGTCAGATGGGTGATTATCTGCTTCATCAGAGTAATGCTTGCTGGCTTCATAGAATGAGATCCAAATTCTTCCTTTCTCTTCTGGAGGACTTTTTTGGAACTGATATTGTTTCTTCCTGGAATGTGTAGTAGAACTCTCCAGTGAAGTCATCTTGGCCAAGAAGAGTTTTTGCTATTGTTGTTTGGGAAAAGAATATTTATACAAATAAATTGCTCTTATAAGTATATCAACATTCTAATTACCTGTTTCTTTTGAGTGTACTTTGTCTATTTGTCCTTTAGGGTATTTGTCCATTTCACCTAAGCTATTATTTTTCAGCATAAAGTTGCTCATAATGTTCCCTATTACCCTTTTGATATCTGTCAGCCCTATAATGATATCATCTTCCTCATTCTTGGTATTTTTAAATTTATATCTTCCTTTTTGCTAGTCAGATGGCTAAAGTATCAGTTTATTGGTCTTTTTATAAAAACGAGTATTTTCCTCTCTATTGCTTCTGTTTAATATATCATTGATGTATTTTCTTTTATGAGCTTACTTTAGGTTTAATTAGCTTTTGTTACTATTTTCTTAAGGAGAAAGCTGAGGGCATTTATTTGAGATTTTTATTTCATGTAATGTAGGTGTTCAGTGTTAAACGTTACCTTCTAGGAACTGCTCACATAAATTTTATGATTTATGCTCTCTTTTACTTTCATTACTTTCCAAATACTTTCTCAAAGAGGTAGGACTTCAGAAGAGTTGAATAAAGTGCTAAGAAATTCTCACCTAAAAATGTATTGAGAAAATTTAATGCTTTATAATTGGACAAAAATTATGTTATATTCTGAATTTTAAGGGACATAATTATAAAAATCACAAAGACTACAATTGACAAATAAATTATAAATGTCAACCATGTTAAGACTCTAAGTATCAGCCAATGTCTTCGATAAGTTGAGAAAAACTATGCTTGTTGAACTAGTTAGTCTGAGAATGTTCTTATCCCCAATATCAACTTTATGGTGTGATAATTCTATTAGTACTAAGATAGCAATGAGGACTAGCAGCTTTATTGTCAGAGAAGGATGGACTGATTCAGAGCAAAGTTTGAAAAAGCCCTGTCTAGAAGTTCTGTCAAAAACAATAACTAACTAGGGGATAATAAGGGAAGGGGAAGATCACGGTTGACCAGAAGTTATGGTGTTGGTTATCCAAAGAAATTCAACAGGAAAATCTGGAGTAGAAGAGAGATTTTGGACCTTTATAAGCTCCATGTATCCCAAGGGTTCTAGAAAACACAAATGCACGTAACTTCCTGTATGCTGAGAAGATTCTGATGGATGCATTATCTACCATTCTTGACTGAGTTTAGGTCATTGTGTATACAGAAACCAAACACAAAGAAAATTTTGTAAACTGCCCAGACTTTGAATAAATTCCCAATCCATACACATCGTTCAGCAAAGACTAGAAGACTTATTTTCACAAGGTGTATAATCACAACTAATTGTTGTTTATACTATTAATCTATATTGGTGCATGGACAACTAGGTTTATAAATAAAGACAAGGAAAACTAAGTAGATAAATCAGAGCTGCACAGATGACTCTAGGCAAGTCAGAAAAACCAATTTTAGAGAAAAACCACCCTATGGAAGGTGGGTAAAATATAGAATTTTTACAGTATGTTATCTGAAATATTGTTTTTATCACAGATTATAAAACATTAATATGTAGAAAAGTAGGAACTTGGGAAATAAGGAATCAAGAGACACTATCTATGAGAAGAACTACATGTTATGACACAAAGACTTAATGGAAACAATTGTAATTACATCAGAGAATTAAAGAAAGTTATGTTTAAAGAAGTAAGTGAAATCTTTATGCTATTTTAAAATTGATTTATTCTAATTAGGTTTACATGACAGCAGAATGCATTCTGATTCATTGTACACAAATGGAGTACAACTTTTCATTTCTCTGGTTGTACATGATGTAGGGTTGCACCACATGTACAGTCATACATGTACCTAGAGCAATGATGTATTTCCATGCCCCCTCCCCCATTATGGATCAGCATCCACTTATCAGAGAGCATTTGGCCTTAGCTTTTTTGGGATTGGCTTACTTCGCTTAGCGTAATATTCTCCAAACTCCATTCATTTACATGCAAATGCCATAATTTTATTCTCTTTTAATGCTGAGTAATATTCCATTTTATATATATACCACAGTTTCTTTATCCATTCATCTATAGGTTGGTTCCACAGTTTATCCATAGTGAATTGAGCTGCCACTGTAGTATGCTGTTTTTAAGTCCTTTAGGTATAGACCAAGGAGCAGGATACCTGGTAAAATGGTGGTTCCATTCCAAGTTTTCTGAGGAATCTTCATACTGATTCCCAGATTGTTTGCACCAATTTCCATTCCCATCAGTAATATATGAGTGGGCCTTTTCCCCCACATCCTCACCAACATTTATTGTTGTTTGTACTCTTCATAACTGCCATTCGGACAAGAATGAGATAAAATCTTAGAGTAGTTTTGATATGCTTTTATCTAATTGCTAGAGATGTTGAACATTTTTAAAATATTTCTTAATTGCTTGTATATCTTCTTCTGAGAAGTGTCTGTTCAGCTCCTTAGCCCATTTATTGATTGGGTTATTTGTTTCTTTGGTGTTCAGTTTTTGAATTCATTATATATTCTGGAGTTTAGTGCTCTATGTGACATGTGTGTGGGAAAAATTTGCTCCCAGAACGTAGGCTCTCTGTGAACCTCAATGATTGTTTCTTTTGCTAAGAAGAAGACTTTTAGTTTGAATACATCCCATTTATTGATTCTTGATTTTATTTCTTGTGCTTTAGGAGTCTTGTTAAGGAAGTCAGGGCCTAATCCAACGTGGTGAAGGGTTGGGCCTGCTTTTTCTTCTATTAGGCACAGGGTCTCTAGTCTAATTCCTAGGTCTTTGATTTACTTTGAGTTGAGTTTTGTGCATGGTGAGAGATAGGGGTTTAGTTTCATTGTACTGCATTGAATTTCCATTTTACTCAGCACCATTTGTTGAAGAAGCTACATTTTCTCCAATGTATGTTTTTGGTGTCTTTGTCTAGTATAGGATAACTTTATTTATGTGAATTTGTCTCTGTGTCTTTTGTTCTGCACCATTGGTTTACATGTCTGTTTTGGTGCCAATACCATGCCGTATTTGTTACTATAGCTTTGTAGTATAGTTTAAGTTCTGAAATTGTGATGCCTCCTCCTTCACTCTTCTTGCTAAGGATTGTTTTGGCTATTCTGGGTCTCTTATTTTTCCAAATGAATTTCATGATTGCTTTTTCTATTTCTATAAGGAATGATGTTGGGATTTTAATTGAAATTCCATTAAATCTGTGTTGTGCTTTGGGTAGCATGGCCATTTTGACAATATTGATTCTGCCTATCCAAGAGCATGGGAGAACTTTCCATCTTCTAAGATCTTCTTCAACTTCTTTCTTTAGTGCCCTGTATTTTTCATCATAGAGGACTTTCACCTCTTTTGTTAAATTGATTCCCAAGTATTTTATTTTTTAAAAGAGTATTGTGAATGGGGTAGATTTCCTACTTTCTTTTTCAGATTCATCACTGATGTAAAGAAATGCATTTGATTTATGGGTATTGATTTTATGTCCTGCTACTTTGCTGAATTCATTTATTAATTCTAGCAGTTTTCTGGTGGAATTTTTTGGATCTTCTAAGTATAGAATCATGTTGTTGGCAAATAATGATAGTTTGAGTTCTTTTCCTATTTGTATCTGTTTAGTTACTTTTCTCTGTCTAAATGCTCTGGCTATAGTTTTAAGGACTATGTTAAATAGCAGTGGAGAAAGAAGACATCCCTGTCTTGTTCCTGTTTTTAGAGGGAATGATTCCAATTTTTCTCCATTTAGGATGTTGTTGACCTTCAATTCAGCATAGATAGGTAACTATACCTAGTTTTTCCAGTGTTTTGAACATGAATAGCTGCTGTATTTTGTCAAATGCTTTCTCTGCATCAATTGATATAATCATATGATTCTTATCTGTAAGTTTATTGATGTAATGGATTATGTTTATTAATTTCCATATGTTGAACAAACCTTGCATATCTGGAATGAACCCCACTTGTTCATGGTGCACTATTTTTCAAATATGTTTTTATATGTGATTTACCAAAATTTCATTGAGAATTTTTGCATCTATGTTCATCAGGAATATGGTTCTGGAATTTTCTTTCTTTGATGTGTCTCTTTCTTGTTTTGGTATCAAAGTGATACTGGCCTCATAGAATGAGTTTAGAAATGTTCCCCCCTTTTCTATTTCATGGAATAATTTGAGGGATATTGTTATTAATTCTTCTTTGTATATCTTGTAGAACTTGGCAGAGAATCTATCTGGTCCCAGGCTTTTCTTCGTTGGTAGGCTTTTGAAAGCATCTTCTATTTCCTTGCTTGAAATTGATCTGTTTAAGTTGTGTATGACCTCAGTTTGGGTAGATCATATGCCTCTAGAAATTTGTTGGTGTCTTCAGGGTTTTCTATTTTACTGGAATATAAGTTTTCAAAATAATTTCTAATTATCCTCCATATTTCAATAGTGTCTGTCCTGAAATTTCCTTTTTCATCACAAATTTTAATAATTTGGGTTTTCTCTTGCATTTTCTTTAGGGTGGCTAAGGGTTTGTCAATTCTGTTTATTTTTCCAAAGAACCAGCTTTTTGTTTTGTCAATTTTTTGAATTGTTTCCTTTGTTTTAATTTCAGCTGTGATTTTAATTATTTACTGTCATCTACTTCTTTTGATGTTGATTTATTCCTTTTTTCCTAGGGCTTTGAGATGTAGTGTCAGGTGATTTATTTGTTGACTTTTTCTTCTTTTAATGAATGATCTTAATGCAATGAACTTTCCTCTTAGCACTGCCTTCAGAGTGTCCCAGAGATCTTGATATGTTGTATCAGAGTTCTCATTTACCTCTAAGAATTTTTTTTATCTCCTTCCTGATGTCTTCTCCATGCATCATTCCACAGCATATTATTTAGTCTCCACTTGTTGGAGTAGTTTCTATTTTTTAATCTGTCATTGATTTTTAATTTTATTCCATTATGGTCAGATAGAAGGCAGAGTAGTATCTCTAGTTTTTTGTATTTGCTAAGACTTGCTTTGTGGCGTAACATATGATCTATTTGGAAGAAGGTTCCATGTGCTGCTAAGAAAAAAGTGTACTTGGTCATTGATGAATGGAATATTCTCTATATGTATGTTAAGTCTAAATTATTGACTTTTTTAGTGAGTTCTATGATTTCTTTGTTCAGTTTTTGTTTGGAATATTTATCCAGTGGTGAGCAAGATGTGTTAAAGTCATCCAATATTATTGTGTTGTGGTCTATTTGATTCTTGAAGTTGAGAAGGGTTTGTTTCATATACATAGATGCCCCTTTGCTTGAGGCATAGATATTTATGATTATTATGTCTTTTTGATGTATAATTCCCTTAAGCAGTCCTTCTTTATCCCTTTTCACTATTTTGGTCTGAAGTTTATTTTATCTGATAGGAGGATGGAAACCCCTGCTTGTTTATGTGGTCCATGTGAATGATATGTTTTTTCCCACCCTTTCAGCTTCAGTTTGTGGATGTCTTTTCCTATGAGACGAGTCTCTTGAAGATGGCATATTATTGAGTCATCTTTTTTTTTTTTTTTTTTTGATCCAGTCTGTTAGTCTATATCTTTGAATTGATGAGTTTAGGCTATTGACATTCAGGGTTATTATTGAAATATGATTTGTAATCTTGGTCATTTAGGTTTGGTTTTTAACTTGACTTGGTTTCTCCTTTGATTGGTCTTTCCTTTAGTGTAGTTCCTCTCTTTGCAGATTTTCATTGTTGGTTATCATTTCCTCCTCATGAAATATTTTGCTGAAAATGATCTGTAGTGCAGGCTTTCTTGCTGTAAATTCTTTTAACTTTTGTTTATCATGGAAGGCTTTTATTTCATCATCAAATCTGAAGCTTAATTTTGCTAGATATAAGATTCTTGGTTGGGATCCATTTTGTTTCAGGGCTTGGTATGTTGTTCCAGGATCTTCTGGCTTTTAGGGTCTTGGTTGAGAAATCTGCTGAGATTCAAATTGGTCTCCCCCTATATGTAATCTAATTCCTCTCTCTTGTGGTCTTTAAAATTCTATCCTTCTTTTGTATGCTACACATTTTTGTTATGATGTGCCTCAGTGTAGATCTGTTGTAATTTTCTACATTTGGTGTCCTGTAAGTTTCTTGTATTTGATTTTCTAATTCATTCTTTGTTTTTGAAAATTTTTCTGATATTATTTCATTGAAGAGATTGTGCATTCCTTTGGTTTGAAACTCTGTGTTTTTCTCTATCCTGATAAATCTTAGATTTGGTCTTTTGATGCTATCCTATAATTCTTGGATGTTATTATGGTTTCTTACCATCTTCACTGTGTGGTCAATTTTATTTTCAGGATTGTATATTTTGTCTTCATTATCTGAATTTCTGTCTTCCAAGTGATCTAATCTGTTGGTGATGCTTTCTATTGAGATTTTTATTTGGTTCATTGTTTCCTTCATTTCAAGAATTTCTGATTGCTTGTTTTTCTCACAATCTCTAGCTCTTTCTTGAAGTAATCTTTTGCTACCTGTATTTACTCTCTTATCTCTTTGTTGGAGTGATCAATTTTTGCCTGTATTTGGTCATTTAAGTCATTCTGTAATTTGTAGATATTTTATTTATGTATGTTCTGAATTATTTTTCTGACATTTCATCAACTCTGCTGTGAATGGATTCTATTAGTTTAATATCTTGCTTTGTTTGGTGCACTTTCTTTTCTTGTTTTTTCATGTTGATCATGTGTCTTCCTTTTTTGCAGTGTCAATCTGAGGTATTTCAGTTTCTATCCTATAGTCTTCTAGTAACCCTTTTGATTACCTATACCTCACCACTGAATTATTCCTTTTGAATCAGACCTGAATTTTAGCAAGTTCTCCGGAAGATTTGTAGTAACATTAAAGTGAAAAAGTGCTGTCCTCACCAAGTCAATACTGTCATACTTAAATAAATAATCTACGAGTAGTTATTTTCCCATTTATTCTTATAGTAATTTAACATGGGGTTTTCCTCCACATCAGTCCAATTGGTAGTG
Organism: Geosciurus inauris; assembly: GCA_004024805.1. Taxonomy (NCBI): domain Eukaryota; kingdom Metazoa; phylum Chordata; class Mammalia; order Rodentia; family Sciuridae; genus Geosciurus; species Geosciurus inauris. Next base: position 127,632 of record PVHX01003320.1, on the reverse strand, counting down.
ACCAATTATATTGTTCTCACAAGTACTTTCTCTTAATTTGAGGAAGAAAGTGTAGAATAAGGTGAAGAGATTAGTAGTTTCAACACTCAGGGACTTGGGAGGAAAATTATTCCAAAGGATGCCAGCTTTGATATTGAGTGAATAAATTTATACAAAATCTCTAACAAATACATTTGTAATAAAAGTTGGGTAGATGCATTAAAAATTACCTATTTTTGTTTTTATTGGTGTGTTATAATCATACATAGTAGTGGGATTCATCATGCCTTATTTGCACATGCACACAATTTGCTCAGTCTCCTTCTCCAGTACCTTCCTTTTCCTTCTCTTCCATCTCTCTAATCTAATAGCTCTATTCTATTGACCACTCTTCTATTATTATTAATTATTTCATTATATATATATACATATATATATGCACATATATGTATATGCATATATATATATGCATATATATATGCATATATATATATATATGTTTCATTGTAGTATATTTATATGTAGCCATAGAAAAATCTGGAAGATTTTGTTCCCCAGTACTTCCCATGCCCTCCCCTCCTCCCTTCTTCCCCATCCCCTTTCTCTTTTGCTCTCCCTTCTACTTTCTTGAGATCCCTCACTTTTTAATTCCTTCCCTCCTCTCCTCTTATTAAGCTTCCACATGTGAGAGAAAACATTCAACTCTTGACTTTATGAGTCTGGCTTATTTTACTCACCATGATGTTCTCCAGTTCCATCCACTTATCAGCAAATTATATATTTTCATTCTTCCTTGTGCTGAGCAAAATTCCACTGAGTGTATATGCCACGTTTTCTTTATCCATTCATCTGTTGACAGGTACCTAGGCTAACTCCAAAACATGGATATTGTGAAATGTGTTGTTAAAAACATTGAAAAAGTAACTATTTATTAAGACATGATTGATATTTATGGTATAGCGGTTATCATTTCATTTCATTTAAATATATTTACTCATTGTTTCTTCACCTTGTTAAATGACTACATCAGCCCACATCAGTTTATCTTCTAATTTAGATGTAAATCAATTTTTAAATGTTACATTATAAATTAACAAGCCATTAGCTTGGTTTATGTATAGATACAATTCCCAGTTGTTTTGAAATATTTTCAGGGATTTCCCTAAGGAAAGTACCTCAAAAAACAAACAAACAAACAAAAAAACAAAACAAAAACCAAATAAGAAAACATAGCTCCAAGGACTTAGATCATGACTTAAATATCCTGTGCTTAAATCATTGGCTATGAGTCTGTTGTTAGTAGGAAGGTACAGATAATCCTATTCTCAAAGAAATAAATAAGAGAAAAACAGCATATAATTTAATATTAAAGAGAGAGCATCATTGCTTTTCATTTGATCTTTCTTTCCCCTGCACTGTCAATATCAATTTCTTCACAGGGAATTACAAGATAAAAAATGAGATGAAAAATGCAGTCAACATTAGAAAGACTCCATTTGAAAGTTCAGTGTTTTACTTTTTCTCCATTTATAGCATTTATACATTTTAGTAGAATTTTGAATCTGAGTTGGCAAGTCTAAGTCAGAACAGAGAAATGAAAAGATTTTGCCAGATTTTCTTATAACTCAAACAATAGGTAATTAATAACTATAAGCATATGTTTAAATTTTTTAAAATATAGCAACTATACTAGGCTGAGGTGTTGATTCCACTTTTGTATTTTTATCTTATTTTTAAATAATTTTGCCAGAGAAGTGCACACCTATAATCCCAGCTACGTGGAGGCCAGAGGCAGTAAATGGCAAATTCAAGGTCGGCTGAGGCAATTCAGTGAGCCTCTGTCTCAATACAAAAAATAAAAAGAGCTGAGGATCCAGCTTAGTGGTAAAGTGCCCCTGAATTCAATTCCCTGGGTTCAATATCTTTTAAAAATAAAAGATAAGATAAAGTCACTTTTCCTCCTAGTTTGTGTGTGGTCATTTAGTATCAAATCTTTTTAAAATCTGTTTTAAGCTGGGCATGGTGATGCTTATCTGTAATCCCAGCTTTTTGGAAATGTTCACACTACCTAAGTTCACAAGAGATTGGTAATTAAACCAAAATGTAATTATATTAATTTATAGTAAGACATATTGGCTTTTAAAAGTAGATTCTGTTCTTATATAGAAACATATTTGGGAAGATTAATAAAATTGCTTCAGAGAATATAAAGAACCTTGAAACCAGAAAGGAACTGAAAAGTGTTACAAAAGTCACTTTTGAATTAAGCAAGGTTTCATCTTCAATCTTTATTTGAGCAATTATGAATCTTAAGAGTGACAATGAGAAAAAAAAGAAAGAAAAGGAAACAAAAGGAAACTAAAAATCTAAGATAAACACTGATAAATTGAATAAATCTGTATGTTAAAATAAGAGCTGACCATGATTAGATACTTCTTTTCCAAGGAATCAAGAAAAGTGGAATACTAAGAAAGTTATTTATAGCATATGAACATAGCAAAAGAAAATTATAGGTCTCTTAATAGATGTCAAAAAAAGTGTATGACATCAATCAACTGAAAAAAAGAACTCTTTGTAAATTATGAAAAAATAATCTTTCTCAAAAGAGTATCTAATATTCACATCATGTTTATTTATGATACACTGAAGTTACATTACTTCAAATTAAGAGCAAATTAAGACTCTCCTATGTATTGAAAAATATTTTGATATTTAATTAATGTAATAATCCAAGAAAAAGAATAAATAGTATAAATATGCAAAATGGAAAAATAATCCCTTTTCAAAGCAATAAAATTGTCTACAGGAAAATACAGAACCAATTGAAAGTGTGTGTGTGTGTGTGTGTGTGTGTGTGTGTATGCTTACGTATCACTTATCAATGTTAGATAGGAAGAATTTTTAATTTAAAAGTTTATAATTTATAATAGTAACTAAATACATAAAGTTTTCATGAACAAGCCTAACAAAAAATGTGTTTAGGACATCCCACCTCTATTTACACCTATGACCAATACTATTTTTTGGCAGTTACCTCTGTATTTATCAGAATCATGTACAGCCCACAGTGATGATTAGACAGAATGCACTGGCCTTTTCCCTAGCACAGCAGAAGCCCTCTTTGGGCTGGAAATGCTTTCTATTGGACTCCAGTGCTATCTTCTAAGAAACTTTCCAAACTCTGATCACTCACTGTGTCAATCATTTACTGCCCAAATTGTAGGCACCTTTATCTATATTTTATTTTTCTATACTCATTATCTGCATTTCTAAATAAAATCCATCTTTTAACTTGGTAATAAAATCCATCCATTTATTTCTAAATAAAATCCATCTTCTTTCTCCTTTCTGAAAAGCCTTTCTTCTGTCTTATGTAATTTTATCCCTGATCTGAATGCTTCCTCTGCTTCCTGCTTCTCCTGTGAAATCACTGCTTCCTCTGAAGCTCTGTGAGGTAAAGGCTGTGTAGTCTCTCACATCCTACCTTCTTCTGTTCCTCCCACATAGTGCCACTTAAAGTAAAAATGGGAAAAGAACCAAACTAAACTACTTGCTTCTTTAAGCTTATATCATCCAATTAAATTTTTAATTTCCTTTCCCATTGCTTCTACTGGTTGAACTCAATATCATCCTTTGTGGTATATTTAAAAATACTAAAACCAGGACAGCAATCTTCTCCTTTGTTACGACTCTTAGACACATCTTAGAAGATTAGATACGGGTGACAAGCAGATGGTGGTGGTGACTGAGGAGGAAACTTATTTCTCCCACCTCTTTAAGAAATTCTTTGACAGATGCTTGGCCATGCAGTGTATAGGATGGAGTTGAAGCCTTTTTATAACATAAAATAAAGAGGTGATTTCAAATATGAAAGCTCTTAGAGTGAACGGGATTAGACAGATACATATAAAGTCTTTGCTGAATTCAATGTTCTCTAGAAAGTTCTTCAGATTGGAAATTCTGTGATGAAATTACTTTTCAAAATTATCCAAATTTAGTTTTCATTTTAATTGTACAGTATCCTTGTCAAGAGGATGCTTTCACAACTGCAAAATCACTCTGGACTATGATGGTATCTGCTCACCTTTGCAGGGCAGGATTGTGGCTACCCAGTACTCACTGCTAGACTAAGGTTTTTTTTTTCTTTTTTATGAAAATGTTTTCAGGAATCTTAATTAAAAGAATATTGACTGCTCCTTTATGACACTTTGAATGCTACTTTCCATTCTTATTGGGTCAAGATTATTTATAAATAATAGAAAATGAACAAGGATTGTGTTATATGCCACTTTACAGATAGAAAATTGAAACATAAAACAGTTAAAGGTTCATAAGAAATAAAGACTAAAAAGAAAAGGAAGAATTAGTTTGTCTAATGCCAGAGATCATATCTTAATCCTAAAGTCCATTTCTCTTCACAGTTAACAGTATAGTTTTAATTTATTCTCTTAGACTTGTCATTTCTGTGACTCTCAGTGCTATCTTGATGGACTTGGTCACATAAAAATGTGCTGCAGTGTTGTGTCAGGTCATCACATACTGCTAACCATTCCATCCTTCTAGTATTTCATGAGCGAAGGATCTCTCCTGTTTCTATTATTGTACTTATCCTTTATGTTATGAGATAAATATACTTGTATACACACAAAAACCTATACATATATGGAGATATGCATATATATATTTATGTATACATTCATGTCTTTGCATGCATTTTTATTCATTTTTATAGTTTCTAAGCACACATTTTAATTTTATATATCTATATTTACATACACTATACATGTGTATGCATGTACCTATTAACATAAATAAGTGATTTGTCACAAAATAAATACACATAACCACTAGGTACAGAAATAGAACATTAATGGCACCTTTAATATTCCTCATGTACAGATTCTTCCCCACTCCCATCATTGTTTTTACCTTCTTTTCCCTCTCAAAGTTCTTTATAGATTGTTTTTTTCCACATGGTTCTGGAGATACACTAACTTTTGCAAAGTATGTGATATTCTAAGGATTGTATAGCACAACCTCCGTGCTATATAGGAATTCAGGGTGGTTGAATTTTGTTCTACTTCAAAATGCTGTGTGAGATAATAGGAAAATAACTTTTGTTATTCAGTTCACCACATGAAAATTAAAGCATCAAGGAGATGACAGAGGGACTTATGTCAGTGTGACCTGAAAGGACCTGGCACTCAGGTTGCAAATCAGTGTTCTTTGTTCCCACTGGCTGTCCATTTATCTCTCCCACTTTGACCCAGAGGAGCCTAGTTATCTTTGTTTTCTCATGATTTCAGGGCAGGGAGGAGAAGATAGTTTCTACCCCAATTTACCTTGTCTGCCATATTTTATTCCCAGATTAAAAACAGGCAGACTGGCTGGCCAGAGTTCTGATTCTCCTCCCAAGTTCTGATAGAAAATAATATGCTAAAGGGAAAAGAAGCAAGGGAACAAAAGAAATTAGAAAACAAATCATTTAATGATGAAAAATTCCCTTTCCCATTAATTGCACAGGTGACACTGTTAGAATAGAGAGCAGATCTCTAAATACTAGTGATTGCAGAATCCATAGGGTTACAGAGTATTTACACTGAAAACTTTATTCTTGGGCAATGTCTGTAAGTCGAGATAAGCAGTTAAGTTTTAGAACACATTGGACAGTGTACAGATCTATACTCATCACGAGGAAAAGTTTCATGAAAATGCTTGTTGCAATATTTAGGGTAATGAGATTTTAATGTTTGAAATATAGAGAATTTAGGAAGGATTTTCCTAAATCAATATTTAACAAAATTCTAATTTATGCTATTAATAACAAATGAGAAGTCATGTATACTCTAAATTGAACCTTTTTAGAAGGGACAGTTATGTATTCAGATATATAGTTCAAACCTCCAATGGAAAGGAAATGAGTAGGTATCACATAGGACAGAATTTCCTATTGTGATGTCATAATTCTAAGGGAAGTATGATTTATTATGCTATGTTCAATCAGTTTGGGCAAGTAGTTATATAATTATGTAAGTCTTCTATCAGTTATAATTCAGAAAGTAGAGTGATTTTTTTTATTTATTTATTTTTACCCAGGTCACCAATGGTTAGTAAATGAGGATTTCTTAGGATAATAATATTTTTCATGACACACTTTGAATATGGGGTTAAGGTTTGGCCAGGAATGATATAGGCCTGCCTAGAAAAATACCTCGGAATCTTGTTTCATTAGAAATTACCACTTCTTTAGAAATTACCAAGTCAAAAGCAGCACAGAATGTTGTGATTGTTGCAATGGTTAATCTTGGCTGTCAGTTTGACTAGGTAGAGAGAGACATCTAGAGAATTGGTAATGTACACTCCTGGGCGTATCTGTGAAGATGTTTCCGTTTGTCATGTGGAACAGTGAACTGAGTGGGGAAGATCTGCTTTGAATGTATATGGCACCACCCAACAGACTGGGGGCCCTGATGCAACAACAATCAATAAAAGGTGAAGCATGCATGTCCATACACACCTTGGATTATTCTTAAGTGGGAACATTTTTTTAACTGCTTCCATTGCCTATGGACATCAGACTCTGGATTCTTTAGTCTTTGCATGTGGACTTTTGCCATCAATTCTCCAGGGGGCTTTCAGGCTTTCAGAGTTGGACTGGGGCTGCATCATGACTCCCTCTCACTCAGAAGATTCCAGCTTCTTGGACTGAGCAGTTACTGGTTTTACTGGCTCCGTAGCCTGCAGACAGCCACTGTGGGAATATTCAGTCTGAGTGTGAAGTAAATCTAATAAATCCCCTCTTATAATTATGAATATGTTCAATTGGTTCTATTCCTCTTGGAAAACCTATCTAATATAAATACTTTATCTCTCCTGCTTTCAGAAAAGCTCCTGAACTTTGGGATTTCATCTTATCCAGGGGAGCTTTGGGCCTATGTTCCTAGATCTGGTTTCTCTGTGTTGTAGTGACCTGCACTTACCTTGGCATTCATTTGAGCAACTGTGTTTTCTCCATATGGGTAAATGTGCACTATGTGATACTTGTGCTTGCATTGAGTGACAGTGATCAGGTAGCATCTTCAGTAATTTATTTTGAAAACTTCAATAAACTATAGGGCTAGGTTTATTTTGTTGACACTATTCCTAATATTTGATACAAAATAGGCCATTGATAATTGCTGAGTGTTGTATTATACAGAAGGAAGAATGGTAAATCAGTAATGCTAGCTTCCCTCCAACTCCCTACCACTGTTTTCTTTTAATTTCCTATATATTCCACTGAATGACTTAGAAGAGAAAAAAAAAATCAGGGAAATTTTTACTCTGAAGAAGGCATTTTTAGGTGTGTGTCTGTCCCTATCACTTTGCTAGTGTTTTGTTTTGTTTTGTTTTGTTTTGTTTTGGTAATGAGGATTGAGCTCAGGGGTACTGGACTACTGAGCCACATCCCCAGCCCTATTTTGTGTTTTATGTAGAGATAGGGTCTGAGTTGCTTAGTGCCTTGCCATTGCTGAGGCTGGCTTTGAACTCTTGATTCTTCTGTCTCAGCCTCCCAAGGTGCTGAGATTACAGGCGTGTACCACCACATCCGGCTATTTTGCTGGTTTTGTAACCTTAAAAAGTACAGATTATACAGATGCAAATTGTATTGGGAAGTTTTCTTATTTTTCTTATGTGTGCATGTGCATGCAATTTTCTTATTTAGATTTTGATTATACCTTTTTTTTATTTTTTATTAAAAATTGTATGTATCATCATATCAGGTGATCCAATGTAGCTATTTTTGAAGATGATATATGGAACAAATAATGAAGGCTCCTTGTTCTAAGGGATAATTCTGATAAGTTTAAAAATGACAAAATGAAAAAATGCCATATTCTGGATTACTTTGCTGTATGCTACAGCATGGGCAACCTATCAACAAGTTGTAAGATATGTTAAATGCTATTGTAACCAAAAAGAAATGGAGCAAAGTTTTGTTTTGTTTTGTTTTTAAAGAAAATTTAATGAAAGATTCAGGGTATAAGATATTTAGTAGCATATTTAAGCATAGTGAAAGGAAAATTTACAATGTTTACAGCAGCATAATTTACAAAAGAACAAGACTTAGTGTCATAGCTGGGCACGTGGCATAAGCCTGTAATCCCAGCACTTAGGGAGGCTGAGACAGGAGAATCATGAGTTCAAAGCCAGCCTCAGCAATGGCGAAGCGCTAAGCAACTCAGTGAGACCCTGTCTCTACATAAAACACAAAATAGGGCTGGGGATGTGGCTCAGTGGTCGAGTGTCCCTGAGTTCAATCTCCAGTACCAAAAAAAAAAAAAAAAAGACTTGGTGTCTATCAGTAGATTAATGGATAAATAAAATATTGTATACACAATGTAGTTTTCTCAGCCACAAAAAATAAAATCATGTAATTTGCAAGAAGATGGATAGAACTGGAAACCAATATACTAAGTGAAATGAGATAGACCCAGAAAGTCAAGGGTCATATGTTTTATCTTTCATATGGAAGTTAGAGAAAACAAAACAAAACAAAAAGGAATACAATAGATATTTCATGAAAACAAGAGACCAATAGAATAGAGGAAGAAGACTGGGGAAAGGAGGAAGGGAGCTACTGAGGACTGAAATTAAACAAATTATCTTGTGAGCATGTATGAACACATCACAATGAATCCCACAATCATGTATAATTATGCACCTATTAAAAAAAAAGAAGATTCACAATGCTGGTGAAAATCCACGAAAGTCAACATGACAAACTATAGTGACTAAAATGTTTGAATACGATGTAGAAAGAAAAAAAATACTTCTATCTCCAAGAGTAGAGTAAGTTAACACATTGATAGCAAAGTGTTTTTATGTAAAAAAATTAAAAACACAATTTTTCTATCCAATTATAATCATTCGTTGTATTTTGCCAATATGCACTATGCTGAAACAATGGTAAGATTGGTAAATGGGGTAAAACTAAAGAATAATTACTCTGCTACAAAAAGCTGCCCTAACCAAGCAAAGGTCATGATGTATTTAGTGTTTTGATTTGTATCCAGAACTCAGGTCTTTCTGTGTTGTTGTCTGTAAGTAATTGGTTCCATGGCAGCTGTTATGTTCCTATTAAAAAGAGAAACACTTATTTTCACAACCTTGCTTTCTTCACAGAGACGTGGTGATATCAAAATCTTTTGCAAATAAAATCAAAGAAATTATAGATGATGCCACAGGAATAATATCATTAAACAAGCATCAATTCATTGAAAAATGTTTTCTTTCAGAAACCATGAGAAAACCTACACAAAGAGCACATAAATTTTCTCTGCATTAAAAGATCTGTTGTCTTAACAGAGTTAGAGTATTTAACAGTGTTTGAACTGAAAAGTTAATTAAAGATGGCCAAATCTCACAGGTAGAAAAATCAGTATGGTTAGTTGTTCTTAAGAACACCATTGATCAACTACATATGATTGGCCCCTATAGACTACTTCATGGAGTAAAACAACACACATTCTCCTTAAGATTACAGACACATTCATCAAGATATACCACATGCTGGGCCACAGAACACACTTTAACAAACCCAAAAGAATAGAAACCATGCAGTGTCTGCTTTCAGATTGCAATGGACTTGAACTTGAAATCAGTAACAGGTAGATCATGGAAAATTATAAAATACATGGGAATTAAACAACATATGTTTTAAAAACATAGGGGTCAAAGAACTCTCAAAAGAAATTTTTTAAAAGATTTTTAAGTAAGTAAAGATGAAAATGCAACTTATGACAATTTGTGGGATGTAGGAAAAAGAATAGAGTGAAATTTATGGCATTGAATGCTTATTTTAGAAAAATAAGAAAGTTTTAAAACTGATTATCTTATGAAGATAATAAGCTTCTATCTTATGAAGCCAGAAAAAGAATAGCAAGTTAAATCTAAAGTGATCTAAAGAAAATAAAAAATAAAAATTGTATCAGAAATAAATGAAATTAGAAACAGGAAATTAGTTTAAAAAAGTCATTGAAGCCAAAAGTTGTTTCTTTGAAAAGATTAATAAAATTGATAGGGCTCCAGTCAAGCTAACTATGAAAAATAAAAACATAGGACACAAATTACCAGTATCAGAAATGACAAAATACAGTAGACCCCTTGTATTTATGGGTACCACACTTTGAAAGCCAACCAAAAACACAGAGGGAAATTTTTATGACCATGGATAGATGATTTTTTGAAAGTATAACCATAAGAGCATGTGAAAAAGAAAAAAAATAGATAAACTTAGCTTAATCAAAACTGTTTCTGTATTAAAGAACAATATAAACAGTGAAAAGACAACAGAAAGAATGGGAAAAATATTGCAAATCACATTATAAACCTGATAAAACTTGTATCAAGAGTAGATAATTCATGCATTTCAACAATGAAAGGATAAATCACCCAATTTAAAAATGGTCACAAAGTTTGCGTTGTAGCTCAACTCAGAGCTCCAAAAACATATGCAAAGGTTCAACATATATATAAAAAGATGCTCAATATAATTAGTCATTTGGGAAATGCAAATCAAAAATACAATGAGTTACCATTTTATACCCACTGGGATAGCTATCATGAAAGAGATCTGCAGTGACACAGCATGTTGCCAGTGATATGGCGATGTGGAAGAACCAACTCTCTTATGTACTGCTGATAGGCATATGAAATGGTGCACATGCTTTGGAGGAGTCCGGCAGCTCTTCAAAAGGTAAAGATCACCCACAATCATGATTCAGCAATTGCACTCCTACAAATATAGCCACGATAATTGAAAATATCTCTACACGAGTACTCTACATGAGTACTCATTGTAGATTAATTTGTAATTGTCCCAAACTGGAAACAACCCAAATGTCTATCAAGTAATAAATGTTGTATAGCCCTAAAATGGAATAATATTAGGTAATTAAAAAATAAAATATTAATTGAAACTATAACATGAATGTACCCTGAAAACATGCTAAGTGAAAGAAGTCATTGAAGTCCACATCATGTATGATTCCATTTACATAAAAGTTTTAGAATAGACAAATTCACAGATACAGAAAAATTAGAGGTTGTTAGAGGTTGAGAGGAGAAGAGATATGGGTTATGGCTTTTAATAGGCACAGAATTTCTTTAAGAAAGATGAAAATATTCTGAAAGTAGATAATGGTGGTAGTTGCCCTAACTCTGCAAATGCCCTCCAAAAAATGCTAAATGTACATCTTAAAATGGTAAGTTTTATGTTAAATTAATAATATTTAATAACACTGTTATTTGAAATAATTTTAAAAGGGCTTTTAATTTGACCTTTTTTTTTTAAAGCTGAGACTAGGTGGTGGGTGAAAATATCTTTTGCATTATTTTTATATTAATGATGTTCATTTCAGTATACTCTTTGTATTTGAAAATTTCAAAAGAAAACATTTTAAAATAGGTCTTATATTTAATTCTGTATTAAAATTAACTACATGCTAAATACTGTTTTGGAATTTTCTCAGACTACAAATAATTTTTGGATCTTCTTCATCACTGTTTGATAGTAATCATGAAGGCATTTGAACAAAACTACTTGGGACTCTAGAAGGCTGATATAAAATAGCAAGAAAGGACACGGTTCCTGTCTCTAGTTGTCTATATCCATTAAAGTTAGAGAAAATCAGTGATGCAATGATATTTTCTCTAACATATTTTTGGCTCTTTCCTCATATTGAAATTCCTTGAAGACAATGATTTTACCCTCTCAAGTTCTCAGTCATCAGAGGACTTTTTATTTTCACACTAATGTTGGCTATTTTCAATCTTTATCTTCTTTTTGTAAGCTCAACCCAGTCTTTGTTCTATTAATATTTTTTAATGATTTCCAATTTTTGTGATAAATTAAATATTTCTCCCTGGAAATCAGCATGGCACAATCAGTATAGGTGACCTATTTTTAGTGTTTTTAATTAAATTGTCATTTATATAAAAAAGCACTTTATAAAATATATGTGAAGTTTTAAAAGGCACAAAGTAAAGACTGCCCATATACCTATGGGTTGTTTTAAAAGAACATTACCATAGCCTCTAGGGTTCCTTTAATCCTTCTCAATCCTATACTTTCTCTGATTTTTCTAATATGTATTAAATTTTGTGCAATATTTAAAATAGCTTTCCCTTCCCTGGTTCTTGAAGAAAATCTCATACAGTCACTTTTAAAGATTATACAAATACACTTTTACATTCAGATCTTTAAGTATCCCAAATAGATTTTTGTGTATCTTATGTAGTGCAGGATCCGACTTCATTTTTTTCCTAAACAACTAACCATTTTTCCCATTCTCTTAATTAATATAACTTTACAGAGATTTTATACTGGATAAAGCAAGTCTCCCACACCTTCAAGAATGTCTTGACTGTTCTTAACCTGCCTTCATAATATTCATAAGTTTTTTTTCTTATGAATATTAAAATCAGCTTTTCAGGTTTCTCACTCCACTTGCAAGTTTCAATGAAAACATTCTCTTCAGATTTTGATTGAATTTAGATTGCATCTACATAGATCAATTGAGAGTAGATTAATGGGGAAAGATTGATATCTCTGCTTTAAACACTCCAAATCATTAAACATAAATGATAGAGTCCTCATTAATTTAGGACAGTTTTGATGTTTTGGGAGAAAGGTTATAGTTTAATCTATGTAGTTCTCACACATGTTTTATGTTTATGTTCCAAAGAACTTTATAGTCATTTTCTATTATAAATGGTAATCTTTCAATTATATTTTTCAGTGCTTATTAATGAAGTTTGGAATTCAGATGATCTTTGTATATTGATTTCATGTATTAAATTTATATTTTAACCTATTTTATAGTTATACACAAACTTATTTACTGCAACTTATTTTGCTTTCCATTGCCCCTTATTTTCTGTTTCTCTTCTATTCTTCTTTCACATTAATTATTTTTGCAATTCCATGTTACCTTTACTAACCTCATAATGTACTTAAAAAAATTCTTTACTAGATTACCCTAGGAATTTTAATGGAAATACTTAAGGGTTAATGAATTAAAATTCATGATAACTTTATCTTCCTCCTGCAAACTGCAGTTATTGGAGCACTTTTATTCCAAATCCCTTTGTCCTGTTATGATATGTTGCTGATTGTTTTATGTCCAACTTAATTTTTATCTCTTAAGGCATTTACATTTCATTTTATATATAGACATCAATGTTTGCATGTTTATCTACATATTAACCACTTTTTCAACTCTTCCTTTCTTATTGTATCTCAGACCTTCCATCTGGGAATCCCTTTTTGTCTGCCAGAAGTATATGTTTAAATTATCTTTTAATGAGAATCCCTTAAGGAAACATAATTTTTGTTTGCCCAAAAATGTCTTTCTTCCTCTCAAAATATTGAAATATATTTTGTTGGATACAGTATTCTAGGTTTACAATTATTCTCAGCACCTTGAGGTGCCATTACACTGTTATTTAGCTTCCAATAGGTAATGTTAAAGTGATTTCGCCTTTATCTCTAATTTTATTTTATATCTTTGTGTGAGAAATTTTGTAGTTTTATTATGACTTGCATATGTGTGATTTTAGTAGATTTATGTAATTGGGGTGGTTTTTTTTTTTTTTTTTTTTTTGGTACTGGGGATTGAACTCAGGGGCACTCAACCACTGAGCCACATCCCCAGCCCCATTTTGTGTTTTATGTAGAGACAGGGTCTCACTGAGTTGCTTAGCGCCTTGCCCTTGCTGAGGCTGGCTTTGAACTCGCCATTCTCCTGTCTCAGCCTCCCTAAGTGCTGGGATTACAGTTTTGAGCCACCACGCCCAGCTAGTAATTAGAGTTTTAAACTCGGTAGTTCAGAAAAAATCCTCAACCATTATTATTTCTCTAGATTTTCTCTTCTACTGATGAAACTACCACACCACGGCATTGGGCAACCTCCAGTACATAATAACTGACAAGCATTCTGTCTTTGAGGATCCGCCCAGCTTGTTTCCAAGTATATCTTGTCCTTGGTATATCCTTAAAAGCCTAATTTTAGCAATATCCTACTAAGTTAGATTAACCAGTATCCTCTACTCTCTATGTCTGAGCAAATTCTTCATTCTTCACCTTCTTTCACCCTAGCCTGCCTTTAGCAAGAACCCCATAGGTCAGTTAGTTCAGGCAGAATTCTCCGGTAACCTTCATGATTCCTTTAGGAATTTTCCATACCCTGACCCATATCATAACTCTGCTTTGTGGATGTAAGATCCCACTTCTTTTTTTCTTATATTCAGAATTAATCCCGATTTTCCTATCCTACTGCAAAAGCCCATTTTAGTAGACTTCTAATCATGATAATGCTTAATAAAGTCCTGCCTTGTCATTTTAGCAGTGTGTGAATAAATTTTCTTTAACAGTTATGGTACTGTGATTCAGAGAGGATTATATTTATCACTGGACCAATGGACTGCTCATCCAGGATCTCAAACACGCACCTTTGAAGATTTTGTCTGCACTCCTGACTGATGAGGGATCCACTGGAGAGTCCACCTCCTGAGCTCCAGAAGATATATGTTGAAACTTGGGATGAGACACTTCAATTTGTAGATTCTAATAATACATTAGAAGCTGGGTTAGAGTCTAAGCAGGCAACAGATTGAGTTAGAAATCTGGGCAGAGACTGGGCTTCAGTCTGGGGCTTCTCTAAAAGAGGTTAGTGTCAGGAAGGGACAGAAACTGGGGCCAAAATCTCTGTTCATAAGTATATAGTTCCCAATAGTTAAAAACACAGGAGATTCTTAGGCAATTGAAAAATCTCCTTCTGAAGTTCTTACTGACTTCATACTATGCCTGCTTTGTCTGCTTCCCTTCTTGTTGGTATGATTTCACTGAGAGTAATTTGGAACTCAGTGGTCTTCTTGGGAAAGTTAAGATCCACCCCCATGAGCTCCTCTAAATCTTCTCCCTTCCCATCAACTTTGTTCTTCCTTCCTCTTTTAACACTTTCAATCTTCCCTTCAGTTAAAAGTATCACAGATAAGTCTATTAAAATTTTAGAATGGAAAGCTACAAGGTCTATGTGTGTTCACTTATGTCTATGTATGTTACGTATATCTGATATTTTCTTACCCCTGGATAGTTTTACCTGTTCATTTACAAATCTCTTGAAGGTATCCTATTCAAGTTGGTTTAGAGATAAATAAGCAATTATATAAATTAAGTATTTCTAAAAACTGCCAGAAATATAGAAATTGACAAAAATGCTTCTCAAGTTTGTGTGCTCTGGGATAGTATTTGACAAATCAGGCTATTTTAATAGTGTTAATAAAACAAGAACAAGTAAATTCATCCTTTTGAACATCAAATATAATGTATACTTATGACTTTATTTTACCAGTGTTTCCTAATAAGAAAAGCTAACAATATATTCATTGGATGATTAAAACTTAGAATTATGAATTTTCCTAGTCTCTCCAGGACCGGGGTTTAAAGTAGTGAAAACAGTGTTTCTCAGCGAGTTTTTAGAGGACACCTGACAGATGCCTCCATGCAGGAAATCCACTCGTGTACCCGCAGGGTTACCAGGCCCCAGTGTTTGCACAGGACCCCAGCCCCGGAAGCCAGCACAGGACTCTGACCTGCAGACTCCAGTGCAGGACTTGGACCCACAACCCATGCACAGGATCCCTGGCTCCAGCACCCACACACACCACTGAACCTCATGTTGCCCACCCATGCAGGACCCCTAACCTGTGCTCCCACATGGGATGCCTGGCTGCTGCTCTTGTGTGGATCTCCGTCTACCAGGGCAGAACCTCCTTGTTCGCCTGCACCTGGGGACACAGGATAGGATCTGGAGACAAACTTTTACTTCTGCACAGCACACCACAGAGCTGCATCTCTGAACACATCATCCAACACTACCACCCAGCCTGGCACTGCACCCTATCTCTAAAGCCATCACCTTCTTTGTGAGATTCTGGCTTTACCATCATTGCCCTGAGCGGGCAGATACCAGTAAGCAACACACAACTCCACCTACTGGAGAAAAAGGGAAGCCATCCTGTTTATTTACATTGAGAGTTTTTTTTATTTTTTATTTTTTCCCTAAAATTCCCTTTTTCTCTTTTCTTCTTCCTTTTTTTTTTCTTTTCTCTTTCTTGCTCTTTTCCCACCCTCACATCACCAACATTTGTGAAACCAACTATTTTTTATGCATTAGGCTGCGGTTGACCACGATATCTGATTAGTATATTACAGTTGTATTATATAGTCTCGTAACTTCCACCTATACATTTTTTTTTGGTACTGGGGATTGAACTCAGGGGTACTCAACCACTGAGCCACATCCCCAGCCCTATTTTGTGTTTTATGCAGAGACAGAGTCTCACTGAGTTGCTTAGCGCCTGTCTGTTGCTGAGGCTGGTTTTGAACTTGTGATTCTCCTGTCTCAGCTCCCTAAGTGCTGGGATTACAGGCTTGTGCCACCGTGCCCAGGTTGTTGTTTTTTTTTCCTTTAATTTTTATGTCTCCTTGTTAGTTGTACTCTATTTTCTTCTTACTTACTGGTCTCCCCAAATCTCTTTCTCTCTTTTCTACTAATAGCTAACTTCTTTAGGATTCCTATTTCATGCTTTCTAGGATCTAGTAACTATACCCTCACTTCCTACCTCCCTAATATCTCATCCTACACCCCACCCTCAGTTCTTTCTAAACCAACAGCAGAAACTGTACACCCTTATGAAAACCTATTGTTTATATAGTAGATGCTAATTGAACTCATAATTTCTGTATACTGTGACTAAGCCATAAAAGTATTTAGGAGCTATTAGGAGCTACTTGGTTTGAAACTATATATCATTTGTTTTAAGATCTGTCAATATTGGTCTCCCCCTTAAAGGAGAGGTATTGAAACCCTGTAGAGAATCTATAAGCCTATAGGATAAAAACTGTAACAACTCATATCTTCAGTGCTAGAAGGAAAGACATGCAAACAACATGAAAAAACAAGGGAAGAAAGTGCATGAAACAAACCATGATACTACATTATTAGAACCCATGGTCAGCACAACAGAAGAAATGTCAGAGAAGGAGTTCAGGATGTACATAATTAAAATGTTCTGTAACTTAAAGAATGATATAAGAGAGCAAATCCAGGCAGCAAAAGATCATTTTGATAAAGAGCTACATAGGCAAATACAGGAAGCAAAAGATTACTTCAATTAGGAGATAGAGATTCTGCAAAAGAACCAAACAGAAATCCTTGAAATGAAAGAAACAATAAACCAAATTAAAATCTCAATAGAAAGCATCATCAACAGATTAGATCACTTGGAAAACAGAACCTCAGACAATGAAGACAAAATATTTAATCTTTAAAATAGAGTTGACTACACAGTGAAGATGGTAAGAAACCATAAATGGAACATCCAAGAGGTATGGGATAACATGAAAAGACAAAATTTAAGAATTATTGTGATAGAGAAAGGCATAAAATTTCAAACCAAAGGAATGAGCAATCTATTCAATGAAATAATATCAGAAAATTTTCCAAACATGAAGAATTAATTGGATAATTCAATACAAGAGGCTTACAGGACACCAAATGTACAAAATCACAACAGATCTACACCAAAACACATCATAATGAAAATTCCTAGCATTCAGAATAAGGAGAGAATCTTAAAAGCCACAAGAGAAAGGAATCAGATTACATATAGGGGGAAAGCAATTAGGATCTCTGCAGACTTCTCAACCCAGACCCTTAAAGCTAGAAGAGCTTGGAACAACATATGCCAAGCTCTGAAAGACAATGGATGCCAACCAAGAATCTTATATCCTGCAAAAGTAAGTTTTAGATTTGATGATAAAATAAAAACCTTTCAAAATAAACAAAAATTAAAAGAACTTACAGCAAGAATGCCTGCACTAAAGAACATTCTTGGCAAAATATTCCATGAAGAGGATATGAAAAACAACAATGAAAACCCGCAAATGGAGAAAGTATACTAAAGGAAAGGCCAATAAAAGGAGAAACCCAATCAAGTTAAAAACTAAGGAAAAACCAAAGTGTTTGGGAAAACAAACTATGTCTCAATAATAACACTAAATTTCTATGGCCCAAACTCAGCAATTAAAAGACATAGACTGGAAGATTGGATTAAAAAAAAAGACCCAATGATACACTGCCTCCAAGAAACTTGTCTCATAGAAAGAGACCTCACAGATTGAAGGTGAAAGGATGGGAAAAAATGTATCACTCACATGCATATTCAAGCAGGGGTTTCCATTCTCATATCAATATGATAAAGTTTGACTTCAAAGTTAGTGAAAAAAGATAAAGAAGGTTATTTCATACTTCTTAAGGGAATCATACATCAAGAAGACATAAAAATCTTAAATATCTATGCCTCAAACAATGGGGCAGCCATGTATGTCAAACAAACCCTTCTCAACTTCAAGAATCAAATAGACCACAACACAATAGTACTGGGTGTCTTTAACACACCTCTCTCACCACTGGATATATCTTCCAAACAAAAACTAAACAAAGAATTTACAAAACTCAATAGAAAAATCAATAATATAAATTTAACAGACATATATATCATCCTTCAACAAGCAAATACACTTTTTTTCTTAGCGGCACATGGATCTTTCTCCAAATTAGATACCATGCTATGCCACAAAGCTAGTCTTAGCAAATACAAAAAATAGAGATACTATCCTGCATTCTATCTGACCATAATGGAATAAAATTAGAAATTAATGACAGTTTAAAAGAAAAAGAAGGTACTCAAACACCTAGAGACTCAATAAGATGCTATTGAATGATACATGGGTAACAGAAGACATCAGGGAGGAGATAAAATATTCTTAGAGGTAAATGAGAACTCTGATACAACATATCAAAATCTGGGACACTATGAAGGCAGTGCTAAGCGGAAAGTTCATTGCATTAAGCTCATATATTCAAAGAAGTAAAAGTCAACAAATCAATGACTTCACACTACATCTCAAAGCCCTAGACAAAGAGAAACAAACTAACACCAAAAGAAATAGAATACAGAAAATAATTAGAATCAGGGCTGAAATCAATGAAATTGAAATAAAGGAAACAATTCAAAAAATTGACCAAAAAAGCTGGTTTTTTGAAAAAATAAATAAAGTTGATAAATCCTTAGCTACCATAAAGAAAAGAAGGAGAAAGAAAATTCAAATTACTAAAATTTGTGATGAAAAAGGAAATGTCATGACAGACTCTGCTGAAATACAGAGGATAATTAGAAACAATTTTGAAAATCTATACTTCAGTAAAATAGAAAACCCTGAAGACACCAACAAATTTCTAGAGATATATGACCTATCCAATCTGAACCAGGAGGACATTCAAGACTTAAACAGATCAATCACAAGCAAGGAAATAGAAGATGCCATCAAGAGCATTCCAACCAAGAAAAGCCCTGGAACAGATGGATTTTCAGCCAAGTTCTACAAGACCTATAAAGAAGAACTAACTCCAATACTTCTCAAATTATTGAAATAGAAATGAAACAGAAACATGAATAGACATGAAATAGAAACAGAGGGAATCCTTCCAAACTCATTCTATGAGGCTAGTATCACCCTGATACCAAAACCAGATGGAGACACATCAAAAAAGGAAAATTTCAGACCAATTTCCCTGATAAATATAGACGCAAAAATTCTCAATAAAATTTTGTCAAATTGCATACAAAAGCATATTAAAAAAAATAGTGCACCATGATCAAGTGGGGTTCATTTCAGGGATGCAAGGTTGGTTCAACATACAGAAATCAATAAATGTAATGCGTCACATCAACAGACTTAAAGGTAAGAATCATCTGATTTTATCAATTGATGCAGAGAAAGCACTTGACAAAATATAGCATCCTTTCATGTTTAAAACACTAGAAAAACTAGGGATAGTAGGAAAATACCTCAACATTGTTAAAGCAATCTTTGCTAAACCTAAGGCCAACATTTCTCCTAAATGGAGAAAAATTGGAAACATTCCCTCTAAAAACTGGATCAAGACAAGGATGGCCTCTTTCACCACTTTTATTCAATATAGTCTTTGAAAATCTAGCCAGAGCAATTAGACAGATGAAAGAATTAAAGGGATACGAATAGAAAAAAAACTCAAACTATCATTATTTGCAGACAACATGATATTATACTTGGAGGATCCAAAAATTTCACCAGTAAACTTCTAGAATTAATAAATGAATTCAGCAAAATTTCAGGATATAAAATCAACACTCATAAATCAAATGCATTTCTATACATCAGCAATGAGTCCTCTGAAAGAGAAACCAGGAAAACTACTCCATTCACAATAGCCTCAAAAAAATAAAATACTTGGGAAGCAATCTAACAAGAAAGGTGAAAGACCTCTACAATGAAAACTACCGGGCACTAAGAAAGAAATTCAAGAAGATCTTAGAAGATGGAAACAACTCCCATGCTCTTAGATAGGCAGAATCAATATTATTAAAGTGGCCATACTATCCGAAGTGCTGTATAGATTCAATGCAATCCCAATTAAAATCCCAGAGTTATTTCATATAGAAATAGAAAAGGCAATCATGAAATTTATTTGGAAGAATAAGAGACCCAGAATAGCCAAAGTCATCTTCAGTAAGAAGAGTGAAGCAGGAGGCATCACAATACCAGACCTTAAACTATACTACAAAGCTATTGTAACAAAAGTGCTGTATAGATTCAATGCAATCCCAATTAAAATCCCAAAGTTATTTCCTATAGAAATAGAAAAGGCAATCATGAAATTTATTTGGAAGAATAAGAGACCCGGAATAGCCAAAGTCATCTTCAGTAAGAAGAGTGAAGCAGGAGGCATCACAATACCAGACCTTAAACTATACTACAAAGCTATAGTAACAAAAACAGCATGGTACTGGCACCAAAATAGACATTCAGTCCAACGGTACAGAATAGAAGACACAGAGACTAACCCACATAAATACAGTTATCTCATACTAGACAAAGGTGCCAAAAACATACATTGGAGAGAAGATAGCCTCTTCAACAAATGGTGCTGGGAAAACTGGAAATCCATATGCAGAAAAGTGAAACTAAACCCCTATCTCTCACCAAGCAGAAAACTCAAAGTGGATCAAGGACCTAGGAATTACACCAGAGACCCTGCATCTAATTGAGGAGAAAGTAGGCCCAAATCTTCAAAAAGGCACACATTGCTGGTGGGACTGCAAATTGGTGCAACCTATCTGGAAAGCAGTACGGAGATTCCTTAGAAAACTTGGGATGGAACCACAATTTGACCCAGATATCCCATTCCTTGGCCTATACCCTAAAGACTGAAAAACAGCATACTACAGTAATGTAGCCACTTTAATGTTTATAGCAGCACAATTCACAATAGCTAACATGTGGAAGCAACCTATATGCCCTTCAATAGATGAATGGATAAAGAAACTGTGGTATATATACACAATGGAATATTATTCAACAATAAAGGAGAATACAATTATGGCATTTGCAAGTAAATATATGGAAATGGAGAACATCATGCTAAGTGAAGTAAGCCAATTCCCAAAAACCAAAGGCTGAATGTTCTCTCTGATTAGCGGATGCTGATACATAAGAAGGGTGGGGTGGGGAGTATGGGAGAAATGGAGGAACTTTGGATGGGACAGTGGGAAGGGTGGGAGGGGAATGAGAGTAGCAAAAATGGTGGAAAGAGATGGACATCACTACACTAGGTACATGTATGAAGATGCAAATGGTATGACTCTATCTAGTTTGCAATCAGAAACATGGTAAATCAAACTCTATATATGTGCTATGACTTGAAATGCATTTAAATAAATAAATAAATAAAACATTTCCAAAATCTTTTTGGTAACTTACAACCTTAACGTTATACCTAATGAAGTTAAATAATACTCACTAAATATCTGGATCATTTTGAAATAAGATAAATTACTGAAACATCCATTCTTAAGTAAGCATTCCCTCTAGAAATTATAAAATAGAGTTTTAATAAATTTTTCTGGTTTGCTACAGAATGCTGGTAGATAAGAAAATTCCCAATTGTCTACTTCCTAGTTTTCATCTGAATGTTTATACCCCCTATCCTCACCAAAATACTACCCTCACAGTTTGAGGAGGTGGGAATCTTAGAGGAGGTAATTAAATATGAGGGCAGAAATACCATGAATGGAATCAGTGTCCTTAAAAAGTAGGCTCACATAGCCCCTTTGCTCTTTCACCATGAGAAGGCACAATTAGAAGGTGCCATCTGTGATCCACTGAATAGGTTCCCAACAGACACAGAATCTTCTAATGCTTGATATCCAACTTCCCTACCTCCAGAACTATGAGAAATAAGTTTCTGTTTATAAGCTACCCAGTTATAGTATTTTATCTAACAACTTGGACTTACTAAAAACACTCTGTAAAACAAAGTTTGCCAGTAGTTGGAATGTATAATAAATGCATTCAATTGATGCTACTAGAAATAATAGACATGAAGGGAATAAATTATGTACAGTAGGCTAGGAAAGTATAATGTGCTTTTGATAAGTATACAAGATATGAAAGGTGCATTTTTATGAGGGAAAAAAAGAACAATTTATCCTAAATTACTGGCTATTTCACAATAAGGAAGAAAAAAAATCTATGACAAAACTTGAAGAGATACATAAAGCTGTACAACTTTGGCTGAAGAAGAATTTTATGTATGGTTAAGCTAATCAGATTAAATGGATTTATGTTTAAAGACTTTTAAAATGATCTTAAATATCAAATGTGCACTGATACAAAACTAGAATTTGGTGTTCTCTATGTTAAAAATGACAAAATTTTCTTGGAATATTGGTTGCTTTTATTAAGAATTGTAAAGATTTTTCCTTACCTTCTAAGTATGCTGCCTAGGAAACCACCATTCTGTCTTATCAGAACAGCTTCCTGTGCCTTCTGTTAACTTTTCTCATGCTCTTGATTATTTAAGAGAACCCAAATATTGTTTCATAATGTCCTGTGATCCTATTTAAAACTTTTTGACATTTTTGACACCTTTGTCAAAATTAAATTTTAAATTAAGTGCTCTTGTTCTTGAACATACCTTCAAATTTCCTGAAAGCCCCCTGGAAACCCTCTAAGAATTTGTTCTCTTATCTTATACAGAGAGTTGTTGAACTAATTCAGTTTATTAAGTATGTAAACTTGCATGAAAAGGTGTTGTCAAATAAGAAGGATTGATTAGTATTCTCTCAGTTTTGCTTGTATGGTAAATGTTATAAATATAGTTGTTTCAGAAGTTGTATGAAATTTATAGAAATTTGCCAATTTGCTCATGATATATCCTGGTATAATGTTATCAGACAGACATTATTACCAGTTATTATTTTTAAATGTTGTATGTCAGAAAACAATCAAATTTTCTCATCAAATGAACCCTCATTGGATATTAACGATGGCCATTTTATGTCTTTTTCAGTCACAAATTGTTACTGCTTTGCTCTCATGCTTTCCTGAAAGCTCTTACAATCAGCACAGATCAGAATACTTCATAATGGCATTACTTAAATAAGTATGAGATCATACCAACAGACTAAGGATTTGTAGAATGCCAGTGAGGAAGCTATATGGTTCATGAAATTGTATACCCAAGATCAAAAAGAACAAGTTTTAATTACATGGGACTAAACAAATTGATAAAGGATCATTGCAGTTTTTGTTTTGAAACATTGTTTTTTTGTTTGTTTTCTGGATTTAAGCACTCTCTTCCCCTTTTCTGTTAAGCTTTATAACTCATTCACTCAACTTAACACATTACATTTTTGCAAGTGAAACAGGAAACAATTATTTTTCCCTCTATACCTAATCACCTAATCCCTCCAGAATTTAGAAACAATGAACATTCTTATTCCCTCAGCCTTACTTATTTGATAAATCCATTAAGAATCTATCCTCCTTATAAGAGGGCATAATTGGGAAAATTGACCATGTTACCAAATATATAACTATGATGTTATATTTGAGAATGATGCACAAATAAGAGTTGAACAGATAGTTTTAAGGAACTAGTTAACTTTATGAAGGCAATGCTTACTGAGTAGTTTTGGAAAACCAGCTTGGTACCTGATCTGAGTTTTCCCACCTTATAGAAGAAAGGAAACTCACTTTCTGGCAAGCCCAGGAAACTGGGATATCTTGGAGACCTCAAGAAGAAACAAATTCACCCAAATCTAAAAGAACTAAAGGTGAAGTCTGGTGGTAAGCACTGGCTTGTCTTTCTAGATGCAAGAGTATTTAAAAAGCCTAATTTGATTTTCCTTGTGAAGTTTCAACAAAGAAAACCCTAAAAGGCCTAGGTGATCAATTACCTTCTTGCTGCATCATGTCAGTAACTAGACCAAATCGCATGGGACCAGACTGATATTATAAACAAGAATTAAAATGGGAGTGATTATAAAGGGAAATTTTCTGCTGCTATGGAAAATTATAGTGTACCTTTGTGGTTTTCATCTTATACATTTTTTCCAGTTCTTACTAAATTATCAGTTCTAGTTTCTTCCAATATCTTCTAAAGTAAATGTCCAGTTTTTCTCTTATACTTCTAATTTAGAATCACTGAAAACTAAAGCTTCCCTGTTCTCAAAACCCTGCATGCTGGAACTGGATGTGCTGATGTGAAGTTCAGATAAATCACCACAGTGGAACATAGATGGTCAACATTAATGACTGCTACTGTGTGGGCCAGTCAGAGAGTTTATCAGAACACTAGATGCCAGCTCCAGAAGATGGCCAAATCATATCACTCATGAGCCCAATGTATGGAAATCTCAGCTGGTTTGCCTCTGGACTCATAAATGTTTCCAAATTATTAATCTCTGTTTTTCCTTTATTTTCATATAAAATTATTAGATATCTGATCACCATCTAGTAAATATCCTCTACCATCGAGTTCCATGGTTTACCCTTAATGAACAATAGATGACTGAATGACAACATGTACTATTTTGTTCAAAGGATGTATGGATGTCTCTTCTTTCCTCAGATAAGGGAGGGTGGGACTGAAAGAGACTCTCCTTGTCCAAACTCTAGCCAGGCTCCACTCAGATATTTTTCAGCTCTGTCCCATCCTTGGGCATGTATTCAAGAACACACTTCCAGTCAGAATCCCATTATGTAAGTGTAGTTCCTCTCTTACTTCCTTGTTATTTGATCACCTTTAATATCACCCAAGTACTTTATTACCCACTTTCGCTCAAGTCTGATCTCACAGGCTTACCTTCGCCTTTGATAAGAATTAAGTTGGGCAGGTCAAGCAAAATCTGCCATTAGCCTTTTATTTCTTCTTAGTAATTTACCATCAACACACACACACACACACACACCTCCTTTGCTATTAATTTCCAGTTTTTCCTTATTGTAACTCAGAATTGATTTTTTCTGCTTTACCGCAAAGTCCCATTTCAATAGGTCCTGTGATCATGAAAGTCCTGAATAAAGCCTGTCATACCATTTTAACACGTGTATGATTTTTTTCTTATAATACTATTCATGTAGATTAAATTTTAGTAGCGATTTTGTGATGCGCAGCTTGTGGTTATAAATTCAGGAAAAAAATATTTTCCTCCTACATTCAGTGCCAGAGTGTGAGACAGGCAATATTCTTAAAGGGTAAAATTTACATTTAGACTCTAGGGGTAGCCTTAGGTGTATTACTTCGATGGTGGTGATCTTTCATTAGATACCTCAACTTGGGTAAACCTGAGCTTGGTCTTCTACATTCTGAATTCTGAAATGCTTCTAAGCATTTGAAACTAGGACTGAATTATTCCATTTTGTTAGACTTCCCTAAGAGAAAGAAAATCAGTTTTATTGTGTTCCATTTACCTTGATCAATCTCTGATTATTACTTTCTTTAAAAATAGTTGGTGGATACATTTAAGATAAAATGTTTTATTTAGCATTTTAGTTGTAGTGGTATGTCTGTCCAGAGAATATACTGTAATGATTGGACATAAATCCTTTATATAACCTTAACTTGGTGAAAAAAAATTGTCTTATTTTTGGGGGATTTGAGTCCAGAGATCATAGAACTGATCTATAGGATTGAAATACCAAATATGTGACTCTATAAGGAATATCTTAGGTAAAAACATATGTATGACTTAACATTTTGACCTGATACTACTATTTTTCCATTTGCATCTCAAATTATTTTGTTTCTATCAATGTTTTCTGTGTTTTACTATTCTTCATCAGCTCAATCCAAATAAAGAAGGAAATAAAAAGAAAGCAGAGAGTAGCAGTTACTAGACAGATTCCACAGTCTTGGTTATCCTACTTCCTAGCTGTGAGATATTGGGAAATTATTTTTAACTTCTATGCCTCTGTCCATTAATTGGTAAGAAAAAATAATGACAGTTTATAAGCCATAGAGATATTATGAGGAATCAATAAGCTAATATAATAAAGTGTTCAGAACAATGCCTGGCATATGGTAAGAACTGCAAATATATATAATAACATTGTTACACAGAAGGGTATTTAAACTTCCTAAGCTTAGTCTTTTAAACCTTAAGGTATAAAAGGAAAGAAAAATATAAAATAATAACTTAAAGAATGTTTTTGGTTTATCTTTATATTTTAATTATTCATGGCTTTTCCTCCAAATAAAAAACACAACCCAAAGTTAACTATTGGAAATTATCTTGTATTTATTTTTAAGTAATTCCCTGGCCATAAAGAGGCCACATGTTTTGGTATTAGAGGGAATAATGTTGGTTATTTCTTTACTCAGTTTCCAAATATGGGAATTGCTTTTAGAACACCCTTGACAGATACACGGTAAGCTTCATATGATACCTCAAGGGATGCGAATAATACTGCTCTTAAGGCAGTCCACCATGTTGTTTATAGATAACTATAATTTTTACCAGGTTCTGTTTCATGATGTATCAAAATAACTCTCCCTAGAACTTCTGTGCTTTGTATTTTAAATACAGTATAGTGCTTCTTCCTGTCAAAATAGAAAAATATCACTTCTCTACAAATAAACTAATCAAGTGTTTTAAAAGTACCTAGTAGAATTCTTGGGGGAGAGGGCTGCAATCATTTAAAATGTTAGTTCCCTTTCTTCAGCTTTCTTTTTTAAAAAATACATCCTTCAATTTTTTCCTCCTTATCTCTCTTCTTTCCCCAGATCCCTTTCTCTTCCTTTCCTTACTCCCATCCTTTACATCCCTTTAAAAGATATAAATAATATATTGTCAAATGTTTTCTTACTTACAATTTCCCTTAATCCTTTCCCTTTATGATGTAGTTTCACAGAAAAGTGCAGTTCAAAGTACTGGACACGTCACTAATCCCATTTTCTTCGTTGCTGTAGCTTACTTATTGCTAATACTATAAGCTTTCTCTGAACTTTAATGTACCAAATCAAGGTTGGCTCACACTAAGTTTGAGAGCCTTCAAAATCCTCATGAGCTTTCTACATCAATTGCTTTTAATTAAAGAACATAACATGCGATGATTATAATTGCACAATAAAATATTGGCCTAGACTCATTTTATATTTATTTCTGTTCAGTTACACTTTCTGCTCTCATTTTGACTTGTCAATATGTTTTTCATCTTTATTTGACTATTTTCCCCAAGATGAACCAATAGAAATCTAAAACCTGTTTGCCATTATTTTTTTCTAAATGATTGAGCATGTTTTTCACATATCCCTTCAGCATGCTTTTAAATACTAAATTATTAATAAGAATTATAATGCATTTATTAAAATTATTGAGTCCCCAAACCCTGTTACTATATGAACAACCAATTTTCCACACCTTCAATAAAGATATGTGCAAAGGCTTTATCAAATATCAGACAAAATTTAGGTACACGGTGTTCATCCGATCTGCCAAACTGGAAACTACCCTCACAAAACAATTTTAAATTCTGTGACAGTCTAAGTCAATTCATTCTCATTCCTAGAAAAAAAGTATATTTATTTAAATATTTATATGCCATCTGTACAAAAATCTTTTCTAGAATTTTGCCGAAGTATATTTTAAATGTATTTAACAGTAGCATATGCAATCCCCATTTCCATGGCTAAAAATCTGGAACAACACGTGCTAGTGTTTAGATATCTGGCAGATCTCCTGTGCCCAGTGAATTCTTAAAAGTTACAGAAAATGCTTTATGTTCACATCTGATGAATATGTATTTTATCAATACTTTGAAAATTAAACCCTTTAAATACAGGTGCTTGAAATTCATTTATTGAAGTCAATTATCTCTTTTTTTTAAAGTAGCTTTACATGTTTTAATCACTCTACAATATTTGTAATACCTATACTCCCCCTTCCAATGTGCAGGTAATTATGCTAGATGGAAACGATAGAAGCCATAGACTGAATCCTTTGAAACTGTGAGCCAAAATAAGACTTTCCTGACTGAGAAATGACAGATTAGAGGAACCCACAATATGGTAGCAGCTTCCTAAGACTGACTTAAGAAGAAAAAAAACCATTCTGTGGTGGCATATTGAGGGTAGGAATGCCAGTAGGCATTTCAGAGCTCAGAGACTTAGAAATCAGGTAGAAACCAGAAATTTTGGTTTCTGTAAAAGGGAGAACATTAATTAGAGGAATAGATGGAGCACTGGATGCATGGTGGCTTAGTAGGGGACAAGAAGCTCCCCTCCAAGAAGCCAAAAGAAATTCTCCTACCAAGTTTAGATAAACAGTTCCACTGTCCAATAAACTTGTAATCTAGGCAGAAAATAAGCTCAGATACAAACAGCTGAACTGGCATAGGAAAAGGTCTCAGCACTCTCCCAGAGAGATAGGGAAGCAGTGACAGCTTAAAAACAAACTTTGAGAGGGTGAGCCAGGAGAATCGCGGGTTCAAAGCCAGCCTCAGCAACAGCGAGGCACTAAGCAACTCAGTGAGACCCTGTCTCTACATAAAACACAAAATAGGGCTGGGGATGTGGCTCAGTGGTTAAGTGCCCCAGAGTTCAATCCTCAGTACCAAAAAACAAAACAAAACAAAACCCAAACTTTGTACTTCATGAGCAAGAGACTAAAAATTCATTCAATTTATCTTTATTTCTTATATTTCATTCTCTATTTTTTTGATCTTTTTCTTGGTATACTTGTTTTCTGAATACCCAAAACCAAAGAGCCCCATAACCTTTACTTTTCACTGAATAAGTGTGTTCATGCCATGTCTAGGCACAGGAGACTGTAACACAGACTTGGAGAGGCTCAGGTTGGTTTCTGGAGCTGCAGCTGCCATCTAACAGTCTGTAGAGTGGAAAAGAGGGAAAGGCATTTTCACTTAAAATTGGCAGTCTGATATCCAAGATAAGGAGCTTGGCTGACAGGGGGTGGAACTGGCACAGAACAATGTTGGTATACAAGCAGTGTATGTGAGAGCTGGCCAGTAGCCCTGCCAGACTCACACCCTCACCCTTGGTAACAATAACAAAGCCATTTTGAGGGTGAAATTAACTTTGAATCACATACTGCTCCCCCAGTGAAGACTGTCAGACATGGAGAGAAGAGCTCATCATATAGACTACCCTAACAAGTTTGATCAGTTATGATCAGCTGAGAATAAACAATCAGAATGGTATTTCTTTCTCACAAACTTCCTCATAGCTGAAGAATTCTAAAATTAAAACTGCAAGGAGAAATGTCTCCATTTAAAAAACCTCAGCAAGAAAAAAGCTGAATCTCTTTTATTACGATTATTGCATTAACAGACTGATGAAAATTGATTCCTTGTCTCCACATGGTTTGTGTTTTTTTCAGTTCTAATTTTGTACAGTTTGCCAATTAATTGAAAATTCTCAATACTTTTTCCTTGTCTCTCATCTCCATTTCCTTCCTCTCTCCTTCATTTTTCTTTCTACATTTTATACTGTTTTCCTTCCCTTTCCCATCCTTTTCTTTCATTTTTCCATTTACTATGTTTTATTTTATTTGTCTTTATCCTTCTTCAAATTCAATATAGTATTCTATCATGAATGCTTAATTTTTTAGTTTATTGTTTTTGGAGGGGGTACCAGAGATTGGACTCAGAGGCACTCAACCACTGAGCCATATCCTCAGCCCTATTTTGTATTTTATTTAGAGATAGGATCTCACTGAGTTGTTTAGCACCTCCCCGTTGCTAAGCCTGGCATTATACTTGCTATCCTCTTATCT
This sequence comes from Geosciurus inauris, assembly GCA_004024805.1. Lineage (NCBI taxonomy): Eukaryota > Metazoa > Chordata > Mammalia > Rodentia > Sciuridae > Geosciurus > Geosciurus inauris. The sequence goes on along the minus strand of PVHX01003320.1, from coordinate 97,425 downwards.
CAGCCTCCGGAACCACTGGGATTACAGGCGTGTGCCACCTTATTATATATCATGTCTCATCAACCTCTCTCTTTGATTAATAGAATTTTAGAGGTCATCAGTAATATCCTTTACAGTGCATGGTATAGGAGATGGTTTGCTCTTAAGTTACCACTATTATTGGTGATAATCCTCTTCTCTCAAAATAGTACTGGGGGCTTGAAATTAACACTATATTGATTATATGTGTTGAATCAAAGATTATCATAAAGAAATAATAACTCACTAAAGGACTCCCACATAAAAGAGAAAGAGAAATGTGCAAATACATGAGTTCATTAAACATAAGAAAACTGGTAAACAAGATACCTCTAAAAGGTTATAGCACCCCAATAACTAAATCCAAACATATTGACGTGGATAAAATCACAAAGAAGTAAAAAAAGATGATTATTAAAAGGATAAATGACCCAAGAGAAAATCTAATGAATGAAATAAGAAAGCACAGTATGTGAAAGGGAATTTCAATAAGGAGATATTCTGAAGAAGGACTAAACAGAGAAGCCAGAAATAAAAAAAAAAATAACTAAGGTAAATTAAACATTTTGTTAAAGTCTCACAAGTAGACAAGATCATGTAGAAGATAGAATTTCAGCTTTGCAAACAAGATATATGAACTTGAAGAAAAAGTCATCAATAAAGAAAAAGAAAAAAAGAAAATAAAAGACACTATGATCTGAATGTACAAGAACTCTGAGAAAACATGAAGGGACCAAACATGAAAAATATTGCAATTGAAGAAGTAATAAGAGAGATACAAAATAATGACACTGATAATCTTTTCAGAGAAATAATAACAGAAAAATTTCCAAACCTTGGGAATGGGATGAAAACCAAGATCAGGCGTATTTAAAACCCCAAATAGACAAGATCTAGAAAGAACCTCTTCAAAAATATTATAATTAAAATGCAAAATAAGCACAGAGTTTAAAAAGGCTTAAGAGAAAAATGTCAGGTCACAGAGGAAAATGAATTTTAAAAAATCTGATTTCTCAACAGAATCTCTAAAATCCAGGAATTCTTGGATCTACTTATTTTAAGCCCTAAGAAACAAAAGATTGCCACCCAAAATTGCTATATCCAGCCAATCTATCATTCAGAATCAAAGAAAAAATGAAAACTTTCCAAAGTAACCAAAACCTAAAAGAATTCACGATCACTAAGCCAGCATTTGAAAACATACATAAAGAAACCATAGTCCCAGAAGAAGGAAAAATTCAACACCAGAGCATAGGAAAGAATGCATCTCATTAGCAAAAAGATTCAAATAACAGAAAATAAGTCAAAATGACAGGAAATGATAAACATCTTTCTAGAATATCACCAAATCTCAGGTTTAAAAACATGTACCAAATGATTGGATTAAAAAATAAGACTTAATTGTATGTTGTTTGCAAGAGACACACCTCTCAGGCAGACAGTCACAGACTGAAAGTGAAAAGATGGAAAATGATATTATCTGCAAATAGAGTCTGAAAACAAACTTGGATAGATACTTTCATATCTGATGAAGCAGACTTCAAGTCAAAAGTAATCAGACAAGAAGGTCATGTCATACTGGTAAATTATAACAATCCAAAAAAATATATAATGAGAGTAAGTTATCCTCCATATAGGCATAATATGTCAAATTACACTCTAGTGTCATGTACATCTAAAAAGAACAAATTTTTTAAAAAGGAAAAAAATATAATAAAAGTAAATATTTATGGCCCAAATATCTATGCGCCTAATTAAATAGAACAAGCATTAGTAAACATGAATCCTCGAGTTGACCACAATACAATGATACTGAGTAATTTTAACACACCTCTATCATCAACAGAGAGTTCAGAAATAAACTCAAAAAAGAAGCTTCAGACCTAAAAGACACTATAAATCAAATGGATAGAATATTTCATTAAACAGTGAAATTCACTTCTTCTCACCTGCTCAAGGAACTTTCTCAAAAATAGACTGAATTCCAGGTCACAATTCAAGCCATTATAAATACAAAAAAATCCATAAAATTTCCTGCATCTTATCAGAATATAATGGAGTGGAACTAGTTATTGGTACAAAGAAAACTATAGAAACTATATAAACACATGGAGATTGAACAATATATTTTTGAATGAATGAGGAATGGATTAAAAGAAATTAGCATATAAATTTAAAAATTCTTAAAATTAAACAAGAATACAAATACTTCATCTCAGAACCTTTAGGAAAATATTAAGGTAGTTCTGAGAAGAATGTTTATATTTGTGAATCCCTGTATTAAAAAATATATATACCTGATGTACAAACTAATAACACATATCAAGGTTTTAGACAATCAAGAACAAATTCCAAAACCAGTATCAGAGCCTGATTAATAAAATAAAATTTTTAAAAAATACATAGAATCAACACAAAAGTAAATAAGATTAAAATACCTTTAGTGAAACTAACTAGAAAATAATATACAACTCCAAAACTGACTAAATTGGAGATTAAAATGGAGATATCGCCACAGATATCACTGAAAGCCCAAGGATCATTAGAGATGATTTGTAAAATTTTTAAAATAAGTTGAAATCTAGAAACTGTGGATACATTTCTAGAAATATATAATCTACTAAAATTGAACCTAGAGAATATAGGAAATACAAATAGACCAAAAATAAGCACTGGGACTGAAGCAGTTATAAATGTCTTCCAAGAGAGAAAGAAAAATCCCAGGACCTGATGGATCTCAGCCAAATTCTAGAAGACCTTTAAAGAAGAACAAATGCTAATCTTCCTCAAATTACTGCATGAAATAGAAAAGTCGGGGTGGGGGTCACTTCCACATTTATCCAATGAAGTTAATATCACTTTGATACTAAAAGAAGATATGAACCCATTCATTAAGAAAACTGTACACAAATATCCCAGATGAACATAAGAATAAAAGGAAAATCCTTAGTAAAGTATTAGCAATCCATATTCAAAAACACATTAAGAAGATTGTACAACATGATCAAGTTGGTTACATTCCAGGCATACAAGGATGGTTCAACATACTTAAAATCACTAAAGGTGATTATGATCCCATAAATAGTATTAAGCACAAAAATCACATGATCAACTCAGTAGATGTAGAAAATGCTTTTGCCAAAATTCAGCACACAATGATAGTAACAACACTGAAAAAAAACTAGGGAGAAAAGTAGAAAACTTTTGTAGAAAAACTTCAACATCATATGGGCTATATATGACAAACCAAAAGCCAACTTTAGTTTGAGTGGGGAAAACATGAAAGCATGTACTCCAAAATCAAGAAGATAAGGATGCCTACTCCTCTCCCCATTTCTATTTGACAAAGTGTTTGAAATTTCAGTCTGAGCAATTGGCAAGAGAAGTAAACAAAAGGGATGCAAATGGGAAAGGAAGAAGTCAAACTATCATTGCAGATAATAAATCCTATACTTAGAAGATCCAAAAAAAGTTCACTAGATTTCTAGAACTGATAAACAAATTGAGCTAGCTAGAAGGATACAAAATCAACATTAAAAAATCAATAGTTTTTCTATGTACCAAAAATGAGTGCTGAAAAAAAATCAGGAAAAGAAGTCCATTCACAACAGCCTCAAAATTATATCTACTGCTTTAGTCAGCTTTTTGCTGCTGTGACCATAAAATCTGACAACAACAATTTTAGAGGAGGTGGTTTATATGACACTTATGGTTTCAGAGGTCTCAGTCCATAGACAGCTGACTCCATTGCTCTGTGCCCCAAATGAGGCAACAACATCAGGGAAGAAGATTGTGGTGGAGGAAAACAGTTCAGGACACGACAATCAGGAAGCAGAGAAAGACTGCTCCACTCACCAAGGACAAAATATATACACAAAAGACATGCTCCCAGGGGCCCACCTCCTATAGTAGTCACACCCTACTTGCCTTCATTTACCACCTAGTTAATTTCTATCAGGTGATTAATTCACTGAGTTAAGGCTCTCATTTCAGCTCTACATTCTCTTGTATTGCCTCACACATGAGCTTTTCAGGGACATCTCATATCTAAACCATAACACCTAGGAATAAATCTAATCAAATAGGAAGAAGACCTCTACAATGAAAATTATAGAACACTGAGAAAAGAAACTGAAAAAAAAAACACTTGAAGATGGAAATATCACCCATATTCTTATACAGATAGAGTTAATATTATTAAAACAGCCACATTACTAAAAGTGCTCTGCAGATTCAATCCAATACCCATCAAAATATCAATGACATTCTTTACAAAACTAGAAAAACCAATCCTAAAATTCACATGGAAGAACAAAAGATCCAGAATAATCAAAGCTATTCTGAGCTAAAAGAGGAGCACAATACTTGTGGAGGCAGCACAATACTTGACTTCAAATACACTACAGAGCTATAGTATCAAAACAGCACGGACTGGCATAAAAACAGATGTGTAGACCGATGGAATAGAATAGAAGACACAAAGACAAATCTATACAACTTCAGTTATCTGGTCCTTAACAAAGATGCTAAAAATATACACTGGAAAAAAGACAGCATTTTAAACAAATAGTGATATGTAGAATAAACTTAACTTACCCTGCACAAAAATCATTTTGAAGTGGATTAAAGACCTAGGAATGAGACCAGAAATTTTGCAACTTCTAAAAAGTAACATATGGTCAATACTCTTACATGTATCCATAGGCAACAACTTCCTCAATTAAACTTCTAAAGTTAAGAAATAAAACAAAGATTTCATAAATGAGATGGCATCTGTATAGCAAAAGAAACAATGAAGAATATAAAGAAAGAGCCCACGGAATGGAAGAAAATCTTTTCCAATTACTCTTCTGAAAGAGAATTAATACGCATAATATATGAAAACTCAAAAAACTTAACACACACACAGAAACACACAATAACCCAATCAATAAAAAGTGTTCAACATCTTTACAAATTAGGGAAATTCAAAGCTATGCTGAGATTTTTATCTCATTCTAGATAGAATGGCAATCATCAAGAATACAAATAACAAAAATTGGTGGCAAGAATGTGGGGAAATGTAACATTCACACACTTCTGGTAAGATTGTAAATTAGTACAACCACAATAGAAACCAGTTTGGAGGTTCTCAAAAGACTGGAAATGGAACCACCATGTGAATTACCTATTCCACTCCTTGGTATTTATCCTAAAGAATTACAGTCAATATGCTATAGCAATACCAGAGTAACCATGTTTCTAGCACACAATTCACAAGACCCAAAATATGCAACCAGCTTAGGTGTATGTCAACAGATGGAATGGATAAATAAAATGTGGTATATACACAATGGAATTTTACTCAGACATAAAGAAGAACAAAATTATGGCATTTGCAGAAAATGGATGAAACTTTAGAATATCATATTATGTGAAATAATCCAGACATAGAAACTCAAGGCTCATATGTGGAAACCAGAGAGTAAAAGAAGAAGAAAAATATATTTATATATATTTTTTATCAACCATCTTTACTATACCCATTCCCCTTTCCTGCCCCCCGCCTCCCCCATATCGTGTCCAGTGTTTCTCTATTTCTCTTATGTTTCCCATTCCCACCTCCCTTATTTATATATATATATACTGTTCATTGAAAGTGCATATAAAGATGTTTAATATGAAGAATGTAATCTGCTTATAATTTTGTGCAAAGTTAGAAAAATTATGATTGTAACAATTTTTTTCTATTTGCCTCAACAAATGTTTTCAGTGAACAGTGTGTACAGCTTCTGAAAATTTGTTTTTTTCTGTTATGTTTGATAACATGTATTAAAATGTAACTTTTGAGAAAAATTTAAAAAAATAAAAATAAAAATAAAAAAGAACGAAGAAGAAAAAAGTCATCTCATGAAAATAGAAGGGAAATCAGTGGAACAGGAAAAGGATGTTGGGGAAAGGGAGGAAGGAAGGGAAAGGAGATACTGGGGAATGAACTTGACCAAATTATGTTACATACATGTACCAATATCCCACCTTGAAATTCACTATTATGTATAGTCATAATGCGCCCATAAAAAATTTAAGAAAGTCTTTCATTCTCTAAGAAATTTTTAAAATAATCTGATTTCCTAAAGCCTAGTATACATGTGGCTATTGGAAAGTGTAAGTTTCTCAGTTCCTTTATGGTTAGCATCATCAAATTCTGTATTTGTTTTCATTCAATTTTCTATTACTTCTGCATCATCAGCCACTTCTTTAACTTCAGGAACAAGTTGAAATTAACAACCTTAATCTTTTTTCCAACTTCTGAAATCAATATTCTCCTAAAATTCTCATTAGATATTTTGAGAGTTGATGTTTTAAAATTACTGAATTGTTTTGATACTCTAGTTATCAATATTTTCAGAGCATCTAGAGAATATTTGTAGCAGTTTTAACTTTTTATCTATTTTTTTTTTTTTTTGGTAATAGGGATTGAACCCAGAGGCACCTTACCACTGAGCCACATACGCACATACCCAACCCTTATCATTTTTTTTTTAATTTAGAGACAGTCTTATTAATATCCCACTAAGTAGCTAAGGCTGGTCTCAAACTTGTGATCCCCTTGCTTCACCTTCTCAAGTTGCTGAGATTACAGATGTGTGCCAACATGACCAGCTTTGTAGTAGTTTTATTTCCCCAATGATATACATTTTTCTTTCTCAGGGTAAACATGCCTGTAGCCTATCAGCCTCTGTCTCTACAACATCCAACTATTTCTGTAATGGATATATAGATAAATAAAATTATTTTAACTTCTAATACCAATTTATTTCCAATTTTTATATTAGATCACCAAATAGTGCTACAAAACACCTGCAAGTATACCCATAAAAACATAAATTGCATTATTTTAAAACCAACCTGATTTCATTAAAACCACTCTATGCAATGAGACATAATCATATATATATTACATGCATCTTGGAGGTAAGCACAGATCTATGGCATGTGTAGGACATATGAACACACATAAGTATTGTTCTTATCTCCAATCTTTAGTTTCCTATAATTACAAAAATGCTTTCCACATTTTTTATTTCTTTTTCGCAATACACTTTATCTTGCACAGTATATAGTCATTCTTTGTAATTTAAGATTATGTTCCTTTGGCCCCAAACTTAACTAATGTTTTGGTCAACTCAATACATTGTCTATGAAAAGAGTTTATACTTATTTTCTAAAGAGACCACTATTCAATATTCTAGTTGTTTTAGTCAGTTTTTTCACTGCTGTGACCAAAATGACCTGCCAAGAACAACCTTAGAAGAGCAAAAGTTTATTTGGAACCCACAGTTTCAGAAGTCTCAGTCCATGGACAGCCAACTCCATTGCTCTGGGCCCAAAGTGAGGCAGAACATCATGGTAGGAGAGTGAGGAGTGTGTGGCAGAGGGAGGCACCTCAGGACATGACAATCAGAGAGACTTCTCCACTCACCAGGGATAAAGTATATACCCCAAAAGCATACCTTCAATAACCTGTCTTCTCTAAACACCTATCTGCCAATGGTTACCAGTCAGTTAATCCATTCAACTGGATTAATACGCTGATTAGAAGAAAGCTCTCATAACCCAATCATTTCACCTCTAAACTTCCTTGCATTGTCTCACACATAAGATTTTTTTTTTCTTTTCTTTTCTTTTTTTTGGTACTGGAGATTGAACTCAGGGGCACCCGACCACTGAGCCCCGGGAATCCCCAGCCCTATTTTGTGTTTTATGTAGAGACAGGGTCTCACAGAGTTGCTTAGCGCCTTGCCGTTGCTGAGGCTGGCTTTGAACTCGTGATTCTCCTGTCTCAGTCTCCCTAAGTGATGGAATTACAGGCTTGCGCTACCGCGCCAAGCTTCACACATAAGCTTTTGTCGTACACCTAATATCTAAACCATAGTACTGGTCATCATCTATGAAATAATATTTTCCATAATCCCAAGTATATATAATTTAAACTATAAATTTAGTAAATATATAATGGGCTCTGGGGATGAAGTGGTGTCCACACTAATGAGGTTTCTTCCACTATGGAACTTAGGGTCCTGTAAAGGAGATAGTGATTACAGTATATAACCCCAAATATAATGACATGTACAAGGTGATATGAAAGGAGTAACTGAAAAGAGGAGGCTATCTTAGAGGGAGATGTGACTACCTTAGATACCAGTAAATCTCAAATTGAAGAAAGAATAAAAACAAAATCATTGTTCTTGTTCCAATTTGTTTCCTTTCCATGATTTTAAAGAGACTAAGGATATGTGCATATCAGTTGAAGTTTATGTCTTTGAAATATTTTAGAAGGGTTTGTAAATGCATAAGAAAGATAACAATGACCATTGATGGTGCTACATCTATTTCCATATCCACATTAAAGATTCAATTATAGCAAAAATCCACCTTTTCTCCATGTAGCTGTTAGAATCACCTATTTTATGCATGCCTATATGCCCATCTTAAGTTTACTTTGGCTACCTCTTGCTATTAATGTCCTCAGAATACCAGTTTTTACTCTTCTGATCAGTGGGTAAAACTGAAAGCCAAATAGTAAATTTTTTCTTCCTCATGTTTTTTCTCCTTTATGTCTTTTCATTCATCAGCCTCTTGACATTGATTTTGGTTTGGTTCTCTTCACTTCGAGGCCTTTCTTTTTGTAAAATTTCTCCCATCTTGTCTACTAAAACTCTTCCTTTTTTTCAAAAAGGGATAGATAGATGATCCTCAAGATGACTAATTATATTCACAGTATTCAACGATTCTCACAATTTAATGTAGCAGGCTCACAGAGGAACATTGGCACTGAGATATCTAAACATTACAGCCCTCCAGGGGACCCCTACTCAAGTGACTGAACTAGAACTAAAAGCTAGTCCTCTAACTCCAAGTCAAGTCCCCTTTTGAAACATGACAGAATGAAGTAGATATTTTGTAAATTTCCAGATGATCAATTTGTACTGAAACTTGGTGTTTGATATCCTCAAACCCATTTTGGTTTTCATTAGCTTGTAGATAAATTGATTGAATACAATGAGTAATTTCCAAATTGTGCAATATTTTTGTAATATAGAAAAGTTCCAGGTAAATACATGAAACAACATATAATAATTACAAGAACTAAAGAAATATCTAACGAAAATTCTAAATTCATTATGATTCAACAAATCATGTCAATATGTGATTTTGAGTAGTACATATGATCAGAAATCAAAATTATTAATCATCTTTTAAAATACCATCTCCTTTATATTTGGTATTTCTTACAGTATGTTTATTAAATTTCACTTGAGATGGATGTGGAATGTGGAAGTGCCAATTGGTTCTCCCAAATTATCAATATTATAGGAATTTTTTCAAAATTAATACCTTTCTTTCTCAATATAGATACTGATCCAAATTCTTTCTCCTCTATAATTAACACTAGAAAAGTCATTTTTTATAGTTTGGGAGGTTTGGTACAAGATCTTGATGGCTGCTATATTTTTGCTATGATGTACTATATATTATTTTCTCAGGTTATGTTTCTAATTTATTGTCAGTGAAAATGTTAAGCACAACTTTCAGTGAAATAATAAAGTAGATTATCTACTATTGGGAGATTAATAATAGAAAGTTATAAAGTTTAATGTTTCCCACTATGAAGGAAAAATTAGCACATTTGATTGTATTTTGAAAATTAATTAATTATTTTACCTAGCATTTTCTCATCTTTTCAGAAAATCTGGCATTATGATGTGCAAATATATGCCTGTACAAAAAATTGATTTATTATTTATTTTACATGCTATTATCTCTTCAAATTTTCCTATTTTAGAATAGAAAAATAGCATATCAAAGTAGCTAGTGTTCAAACTAGCTGCATGTCAGAATGCTCACTGAAAAGTCCTCTGTTATTCTAGGGGGCACAATGTGCAAGCAATCTTTCTGTTGACCATTATTTTGAACTCCAAGGGCAGCTTGTATAAACTCTTATTTTCCTTGCTCCTCTTTATTCAGCTAAGTCCTACAAGAAGTAATATGGTTCCTAAGGGTCAAAAAGAACAAAAGCATCAGGACCCACCTGGCCAGTAGTTGAACTGAAATAGTGTAAAGTTTCTTCTTCAGTATTGATGATTTTCTTAATTTTAAATAAGATATGAGAAAATAACATGTGCATATCAATCTTTATAATCTTTTGTTTTGTGATCATGTAACAAATTAAGGGTAAATGTCCATTAGAGAAAATTAGAAAATATTCTATGAGCAAAATGAAAAAAATTAAAAGTCACAATATTGCCAACTAAAGATGTATCATTTTAGTGTATATTTATAATGGATTGAATATTTATGTACCCCAAAAAGTCATATTGAAATCTTAACACCCTACAGTGAAGATGTTAGATGACATTAGAGGCAAGAACTTTGGGAGCCATGAGATAATGGAAGTCTTCATGATGTGAATTAATGACCTTTTGAAGAGGACCTAATGATAGCCCTCTAGGCTTCCACCATCTGAGGATACAGTGAGAAAGTGCTATCTATTTCTGTCAGCCAAAAAGTAGACCCTCAAAAGATATTGATGTTGCAATGGCTTGATCTTAGATTTCCCAGACTTTAGAACCACAAGAAATATGTTGTTTATAAGCAGCCAGTTTATTGTATTTTGTTATAACAGTCTAAACAGACTAAGACAATGTTTCTTTTTTTTGTGGGGGGGGGTGCCGGGGATTGAACTCAGGGACACTCAACCACTGAGCCACATCCCCAGCCCTGTTTTGTATTTTATTTAGAGACAGGGTCTCACTGAGTTGCTTAGTGCCTCACTGTTGCTGAGGCTGGCTTTGAACTTATGATCCTCCTGCCTCAGTGCCCTGAGCTTCTGGGATTACAGGAGTGTGCCACTGGGCCCAGCTCTTTTTGTATTTTTAAAATAAAAGTAAAAATATTTACCATAAAGTTATATTTTTTCCTTTATCCTCATTTTTTCTTCTTTTTTCCTCTTTCAGTAAAAATGGTCACAATAATACAATAATAGAACTCAAAACATTTTAAGCCACACGTTACATTTACTGAAGATATATTTAAGAATTACTGTTCATAAACCTCTTAGAAATGGAAGCCAATCAAAACCCCGTGCATTCAACTTATTCTCTACCCATATTTGATTTAATAACTTGAGGGAACTTTTGTGAAATTAACCACTCCAAGTCTTTTATACTTCAAACCCATCAAAATGATGATGGTGATGATAGATCATTCTTCATTTCCAAGCACAAAATAAAATCTTATTGTGTGTTTATTTTGCTTTTAAATAGTAAGTGCCTTCCTTTGCAATATAAAAGTCAGTGCAGGCCCCTTATTACTATGCCCTATGGGACAAAGGTTTTTTAATCCAGAGAAAAAATAGCCAATAAAATCAACTGCTCTGCTAGTCACATTGCTTTATGAACGTTCAATCAATTCTTTCAAATGTCAGAAAACTTGAATATCAGAATTATCACCAAAGAACACATCCAAGAACTTGCAAACCAAATTGTAAAACAGAACATTACCTTCACCTTTTAAGGTTTCTTATGCCTCTTCCCAGTCAGCAAGAACCCTGATAACTTCTCTTGGTTCTTCAGTTGTATTCAAGTATCAGACCCAAAGACTAGTTCTGAGCTTTATAGCACCAGAACCATGCAGTATGTATTTTTTTCTTATTTCTTTTTCTCATATTTTATGACTGAGTCTCATCCAATTGATCCAGATAGCAGTAGTCTATTCATTTTCATTCCTGTGTATGATTAGACCGTATTTTATTCATTTATTCTAGAGCAAACATACTTTTATTAAAATTCTAGTATATATCTTCTGATCCACACATGCACTCATTTCTTAAGTATTTACATGGTAGTGAAATTTTTAAAACATATATTAACTTTAGATCAACTTTGATAGATTCTGTCAGTTTTCCAAACTAGTTGTATTAATTTATACCACCCCAATCAATGTAAGAATATTTTAGTTGCCTGACATTTTACTAACATTTTGGTTATTATTTAAAAATTTTAGTCGTGATAGTGGGAGTAAAGTTATATTTGATCTGAATTCTATTATCATTCCTGGTAATTAACAAAATTGAATGTGTTGTCCATTTTGTTACATTTTTGTAAAGTATGCATTTAAATATTCTCCTGTTTCTATTGGGGTGTCTAATTATGTTTTCATATAGATATGTAAGAGTTCTTTATATAGTTTGGGAAAATTATTTTGAGTTGTATGTTTTGCAAGTAATCTCCCATGATGCAATTTTACTTTTTTGTTGTCTTAAAGGTGGCTCATTGTGAGCAGTTTTCTCTGATTTTATTGTGTTTCAGTTTTGTCAGTCATGATTGCTGTGTTTTTATGTTTCATGTGAACTGTTTTAGAAATCTTTTGAAGATTTCTAAAATCCAAATGAAGAAGACATTTACATATGTTGTCTTCTAGGTACATTCATATTTGTTTTTATGTTTATACCTAATTCTCCTATAGTTTGCTTTTGCATATAGTATGAAGAATGACTAATGTTTATTTCTATTTCCTATTTGGATATTCAAGTAACTCAAGTTTTTATTTTTTAAAAATTTCCTTGTTCTACTGCTTTGCAGTACCACCTTGATCATAAATCAAATGTTATAAATGTGTTAGGTTATTACTAAAATCTATTCTGTTCCATTGGAAAATTTGATCATCCTTATAGAAATTCCAAAATATTCTTAAATTACAAGAGTTTACAATAAGACTTGCTATCCAGTAGCATGCATAGCTCTAATTTTACTCTCCTTTAAAAATGTCTTCATAGCCCTTAGCTCCTTGTATTTCTACACAAAAATCTTTGTAATTCTATATAGATTGTTTGCTAATTTCCACAGAAAATCTGCTAAAATTTTGAATGGAATTGCATTAAATACGTATATTAGTTTTCAGAGATTTTACCATATTAAGTCATTCATTCCATTAACAAAGTGATCTATCAGGTAGAGCACAAAAATGTCATCTTGGCTAATTTTCTGGCCAATCACTCTCCTTTACACTGTGTACTAGAAGTCATCTTATTAGAAGCATTTGTCTTCGTGGTTGGGACTGCAAATATTGAACGCTAAAAGGGAGCATCGTCTGCCTCCCTGCAGTGTAATTTCATTCTTAAGCAAACTTTACAAGGGCAAACATTGAATTACAAAACCTGTCATTTCAATGGGTTAAAGGCTAAAGAATTTCAGACTTTCAACAGCACAGTAATTTTCCCTGTATTAATTTCAAATGTTAAAGTTATTTGTATAGTTCAAAATGGTTAGCTATAAAAAGCAAATGACACGTTTAGGTAATCTGTTGTCTGAATACATATGACTTTTGCTAAGAATCATGGACTCCTTTTTTTTTTAAACCATTCTAAGCAGCCTTATAGCACTGTACCTCATGTCAATTTTGTCATGCATTAAATGATAAACTAAACAAAGCCACTTGAACAAAGCAACTTTGTTGCAAGTGCAGCATTTTCCCTAGCTCCTGACCTTGAAATGCTATTTCATTCATATACAGAGCAAATATTTATTGAGCACTTATACCAGTCCTAGCAATATATCATATAATGAAAACACAGTTGCTGTTGCATATATGACATGAATTTTCTATACATGAAAACCATCATAAATTATTTTTGTGCTTAAGTCACCTCATGTTGGTTTCTCCTTTTACTTTTAGAAAGATTTACCCACTGCCATGGGAGTATACTATAATCACTACTATCTCTGTACTTGTACACAATGCCTCCCATTTCTATTTCCAAAATGCAACCCACTATCACCTCTGAAATACTGAATTCAATGAATCCACTTATTAGCATCCTCTTTGCCGAGTTGACTTCCATATATTCACATGCTTATTAATCATCTCTATCTAGAAGCTACAAAATAAATGTCAAAATGTACTCACTGTATTTACCCTTAGACTTGCCCACATCCTTTCATCTCCATGTTGGTACATAAGAACATAATCCAAATAATTCTGCAAATCAGAAATTTGAGTTTGAATCTGAACTCTTCTCATCTTGTCATTTTAATACTACTGCACTAATGAAGTTAAGCTTTACTATTACTTTTCTTTACTACTGAATATATGTATATGTTTAGAAAGAAACAGGTACAACTTGAGAAAGCCCTGTCACCATTTATTTAGCTTCTGGTCTGGATTGCTTCTAGGTTTCCAGCTTCACTTTCATAGGCATACATCCCTGTATCTTCAACATAAGCTAGTAAAGTTTGATTTCTCTTATTTTAAATAATCCAACCAATTCCATGTTCCAAATATAATGAACTAAGATATTTCTCTATGATCACTGTTTTTATACACATGAATTACAGTACCTACAAAAGAACTGCATTTTCATCTTCCATGTTTCTCTTTCCCTGGTAAAATTCTGAGATTCTTGCAGATGGGGATTGAGTCTTAATTTTTTGGTTCTAAGCACCTGCCGCAGAGTTCAGAAAATATTTGTTTAACTAATAAAAACCATATGAATGCATAGATGTGTCATTCAATTTAAAACTATTTCTAGAATCCTTCCTTACCTTTTCATTACTTCTTGTCTTTAATATTTGAACAAATAATATGTACTATTATTTTTCTTTATCAAATAGCATCTTGTATCTCTTGCTTTATTTAATATATTGCCTTACCTTTTTTTGCACTATAAGCACAAAACATAAAGCAAAAATGTTTCAATTTTTCACAATGATTCCAACAGCATTATGCATTGATGAATCATGCAATATTTATCAAATAGTTCTTAGATTATTAGATGATAATAACAACAAAACTAAATTCTTAGTCACTTTATAAACATTGATAATGGATTCCAGAATATTGCAACATTTGTCCAAGGAAATGGAGCCAGTTTGTAGAGCTGAGCCAAGACTGATAATCATTCCAATTGAAAATTGGTAATCAGGAGCTGGGGTTGTAACTCAATGGCAGAGCAATTGTCATGCACATGTGAGGCACTGGGTTGATTTGGTCCTTAGCACCACATAAAAATACAAGAATAAAATAAAAGTATGCTGTCCATCTACAACTACAAAAAACTTTATGAAGATTGATAATCAGCTGAAAGAAATTCAAATACAGGCTTCTTTATGATGCTATTTTAAATTTTATTAGTTATGTTTCACACCTTAGTGTGTGCATCATGTAAATTTTTCTTGACATTTAACAAATGGCTTGATAGGAGACATGAAGTTAAGTGCTCTTACTTGGGGGAAGGAGTGAGCTGGTAAATATCCAACAATTACTGTCTTAACTAACAAGGAACTAGAGGACAGAAGAAAAGTAGAGTTTATGAACGTAGGAAATTAGAAAGCTGAAGCATGTAGAAAATCAACAAATTAAAGTCAAGGAAAACAATTCTCCCTTAAATGAATTTAAAAAACTCCAGGTAAGGTGCTCATAAGTAGTCCATGGAGATTGGTAGCTGTATCACCAATTACCGAGTCTAGTTCTTGATAGAAGGCATTTGAAGGGGCCTGAGGTTGCTGCTTACAATAAATTGAAATGAATTGCCAATAAATTCTTCACTATTCATAAATTAGCATAGTCCTGCAGGCTCAAAACAAGAAAAGATTAGGTTAGGCATGAGAGAAATCAAATTCCAGGCATGAACAATTTTCAATAATTGAAATTACAATTCACAAAGTATAACAATCCTTTGGGCTACTGATGTTTGCTGCCAAATTATCTGTCATTTCCATAGAATTGATTTTTTTTTCAATTGGAAGAGCTTTTACATTTTTTAAAAAATAGTATAAGGTAGATGTATGGTCAACGTTTAATTCTTTAAATTGTGTTGGACAGTGATAACTACTTAAAAGAATAAGCTATCCAAAGTGTCATATGACCTTACTGATATTTCAAGATGTACTTTTAAAAAATCATAGCCAAGTGTTAAGAATAAATCTGCTAGAAGGATTCTGACACTAAAATTTCCTTTGAAGAGTCTTACATTTTGCTTTGCACTCAGTTCTCAGGATATGTCTGCTATTCATGGCTGTGAGATCTGTGAACTATTATCAATATTTTCCATTTAACCCTTCCTCTAGATACAATATGGTCAGCAAATAGTATCACTTGATACTTCAAACTGGATGCACTTGCAATATGATATTTGGAAAAAGAAATATTCTGTCACTCATTACTCCATTGCCCTTTTCCTTTAGTATCTGCTGTACTAAATGTGAGCAGTGAATGTGGTTCTTCCATATTTCTTTTTCAGCGTCCTTACAATTGCACATCCCAGCTGATCATGCTTCCCTAGGGCTCAACTCAGGATCTGAAACACAGTGAGTGAAAATAAAAAATACTATGAGTTTTCAGATTAAGGTGATAAACTTTTTCCTGTTCCTCCAGCACAGAATCCTTTGGAATATAAGAAAAAAGAAGACATAAGAAAAGATACAAAAATATATGTAGCAGTACTACAAAAAAAAAGTGCTAGAGAAACAGAAAATTTGAGGATTACAGACTGGAAGATGGAAAATTGATCAAATACTTTCAGTTCCAGAAACATGACTAACTAAGGCAGTATATGACTTCTTGTCACAGAAAGCACATAGAAATGGTGGTTAGAATATTTCTGAAGCATTTTACATGTCTGTATTTCAACTTGATAAAATAAAATCACCCAGTGCTAGAATAAAAGAGGGAAGTGTTAGCAAGGAAGAGTTGGTGGTCTTTTACCTGATCACCAAATCAGTGTACAGTCATCTTAAGAAAATGTGAAGCCTTTACATATAGTGATTAATATGATTAATATTAACATGGTTGATATAAATTCTGTTGACAGTTTGGGGAATGTTCTACTTGACCTTATTTCTCCCTGCATTTAGTAGTTATTTCTATTCATTTACTCCTACAAGAATTATGTTTTGGGCTGGGGTGCAGCTCAGTGGTAGGGTGCTTGCCTATCATATGCAAAGCCCTAGGTTTAATACCTTGCATCAAAAAAGTGTACACATTATAATTTTTATAATTCCATAAGTGTAGAGTGTAGAGTTCAAAAGCAGACAAAACTAGCTTATAACAGAAACAAATTCCCCAAATAGATCACATTATATACATTTCTTTGCCTCTTAATCTTTTCACTTAATCATTAGATTTCTTGCCACATATCTCCCTTCAGATCTGAACTATTATTTTAACATTTATTTAATATTTATATAGAAGATTTTCTTTTAATTTAAAATACATGTTGAATTTTATTTGCTATGCTTTCATTATTTAAATTAGAGTTAATATTCTGAAAATCATTCAGTGAAATATTTATAAATTTCATATGTTTAACTTTTCAGTTATCTCTTATGACTTTCCAAACCAGGTGATTTCTTGGAAGGTATACATAAAAACTGAAGTTGTACATAATTATGATTTATTTTTTAAATAAACTTTTGATCTAAAATATACATGAAAAAGAGTAAATAAATTACAAATATTCAGTAAGTGAATTTTTACATGAGGAAATCAATCGTGAAAGTCATCTTTCCTATAAAGAAACAGAATATTAACATACCCTACCCAATAACCAGAAAGTTAACTATAAAGTGAAAACTCTAATTCAGTTATATCCACAGTCATTTTTAGTTTGAACAACTGAGAATGGAAAACAGAAGGAAGCTTCTGCATGCTGTTGTATTTTGATAAGCATGCATTTATTAATGAACGCCTTTATTGATTGTCCAGAGAAATCATTCTCAGAGCTCCCTATAAAGTAGAAGTAATTACAGTAGCTGCATGTAGAGAGATGCCAGACCCATGCAGAACAACCTGTGATAAAACATTTTGGAAGCAGGAATAGCCATGTAGTCTAACAATATTCAAAATTGTTTTAGTTGATACACTATCCTTCAAAAAAAATTAAATGAGTGGACTAGATGGGGCATCCAAATTCAAAATGGTACAAGGAACATATGTGACTCTCATTTCTTCTGAAATTATCTTAAAAGTATAATAAAAGATGTGAAGAGCCAACCATTTCAAAGTCTCCTTTGTCTTTACAATGAGAGAATTGTACTAGATACTCTAATGAGCTTCTTTGCTTCCATATTGAATTTTATTCTTTTCTTAAATGCTGTATGACTTATTTGGAAAATAACTAGGAATTATTCATCTTCTGTGAGTGGGCAGAAGTGCTGCTGACAACAGAAGAAGATAAGCAAATGTGTTGAATCACTACATGTACAAGACCAAAATGAAAAGGTAAGTTTTCCACAGGTTTTTAAATCAAATTTAAAAGTATTCTTAATTTTCTGATAATGAACATATAATTTCTAATTTTAAAACTAATGTGATTCTATTTGTCCATTAATATCTGAAAAGGAGCCGGGTGAGGTGGTGCACACCTGTAATCCCAGCAGCTCAGGAGGCTGAGGCAGTAGGATTGCAAGTTCAAAGCCAGCTTCAAGAAAAGCGAAGCTCTAAGCAACTTAGTGAGACCTTGTCTCTAAATAAAAAAGCGAAGCTCTAAGCAACTTAGTGAGACCTTGTCTCTAAATAAAATACAAAACAGGGCTGGGGAATGTGGCTCACACATGAAAAAAAAATAAAACTGAAAAAGAGATTTCAGTGTTTACTATGTGAGCACTTAACAATACAGAAAGAGGTGATTGGTGGAGGAGATGTGTGGGGAATGTTCTGCTGAATCATGCTCATAATATCAACTTTAATTTGAACAGTGAAAGAAAGAGATGAAAACAGAGCAGAGAGAAAGAGAAGGAAACAGAACAGAGAGAGAGAGACCCTCCCTCAAAGTGTGCAGCCAGCATATCCTTTCAAGTCCACCATAGAAGCCTCACAATCTAAAGTTTCTAAGTCACTCTCTGTGTAATTTTTTCTAACATATATACTTACTGCTTTATGTGCATGATCACTTATTCACCACAAGAACCAATGGAACAGGCCTCTGTGTTTCGACATTGAAGAAACTAGAGGAACATTACCAGAAGTGGAAGAATAGCACCCTCTAGCATTGCTCTCCCTGCAGAAACGTAAATTTTAAACAATTCACAGAAAATAATGCCTTCACAAAAGTAAGAATCCAGGTGAAAGAATTCAGGACTTGAATTTACCACAGAAATTAGAAAAGACACATTGAAGAAGGTAGACACATTGAAGACAGATTCACCACATTACCTGCCTTGTCCCTTTCCCGAGCCCTGGGAACACAACAAGCACAGAAATCCTGTGTTGGAGAGGGAGAGGGAGGTGAGCAACCAATTTTGCCATGGACACTAGCATCAGACTACCCCAATAAAACTTGATAGCAGTTCAACCTCAGAAGAATTGGGCTCCAGATCAGCACCTGCAGCAACTCAGACTTGAGGCCAGCCCCAATGTATAATAAGGCAGCCCCTGTGGCCCCAAGATCCAAACCAACTTCCACGGTCCCAGGCTTCGGTGAGCCCAGGGTCCAGGCCCACCTCAGTCAACCCCTACAATTTCTGCAATCTAGTCCCCAGGCCAGCCATGCCGAGAGCCTTTAGGCTGGTAGCCTGAGTCTCAGACTCCAGGGCTTTTGGCATCACCAGATTAGTTCCAAAGACTCAGGCCTCTTGAATCCCAAGTTCCAGGTTCACTCTAGTGGACCCAGGGTCCACTCTTTGATAAACCCCAACACTGAGCTGATCCTTGGGGATGAAGCTTCCCACACTATCCTGATGAAGTCACTAGCGAATCCTATCAGACATTTAAAGAATTAGGACTGATACTCAAATTATTCTAAAAAATTGGAAAAGAAGATTTTATGAAGCCAGCATTAACCTGATACCAAGACAGAAAAGGACAGTTAAAAAAAAAAAAAAGGAAACGAAAATTACAAGTCAAAATATTTCATGATTGTAAGCTCTCAACAAATAAGATAGAAGCAATATACTTCAACATAATAGTAGCCATATATGATCTGCTTACAGTTAACTGCTCACATGATACTCTTCAGCAAAAATCTTAAAGCTTTGCCTCTATGATCACAAATAAGGCCAAGATGCTCACTGTAACCACACCCATTCAACATACTCAGAGTTCTAGCCACAGGTGTGAATAAGAAATAACTGTACCCAAACTATAAAGGAAGAGGTAAATTGTCTCTGCTAATAAAAAAAAATGTATATATGTATAAAACCTTAAAGACTTCACCAAAACCTGTTAGAACTAGTAAACAAATCCATTGAAGGTTCATCATAAAAAAAAAAAAACTTGCAAGCTGGGTGTGGTGGTGCAATCCTGTAATCCCAGCACTTAGGGAGGCTGAGACAGGAGAATCGCGAGTTCAAAGCCACCCTCAGCAACAGCGAGGCACTAAGCAACTCAGTGAGACCCTGTCTCTACATAAAACACAAAATAAGGCTGGGGATGTGACTCAGTGGTCGAGTGCCCCTAAGTTCAATTTCCAGTACTAAAAAAAATCCGAAAAAAACCCAAAAAAACTTGCAAAACTCCATATCATTTGTATACACTCGTGACAAATTATCCAAAAAGAAACGAAGAAAATAATTCTATTTACAATAACATGGAAAGAAAAAGTACTACTTAATAATAAATTTAAATAAGGAAGTGAAAGCCTGGCACACTGAAAACTATTAAACACTGATGAAATAAATTGACAAAGGCACAAATAAACAAAAATTAATCTGTGTTCATAAACTGGAAGAATTAATATTGCCAACATGCCCATACTACCCAAAGCAATATATACGTTCAATGAAATCCCTAACACAATTTCAAAGGCATTTTTTTCACAGAAAGAGTAAACAATAATTGTAAAATCCATGTGGAATCACAAAAGACCCCAAATAGCAATAACAATCTTGAAAACAAAGTTGAAAACTGAAGGCATCATATTACCTCATTTCAAAATATACTATAAAGCCCTGTGTTATGGTTTAGATATGAGGTATCCTCCAACAGCTCCTGTTAATGTAGGAATGTTCAGAGGTGAAATGGTTAGATTATGCAAGCTAAAACCTGATCAGTGAAAAGCACTACTATACTGAGTGGTAACTATAGGCAGGTGTGGTGTGGCTGGAAGAAGTAGGTCACTGGGGGCATGATTTTAGGATTTATATTTTGTCTGTGCTCTTTCTCTCGCTCTCACTGTCTCTCTCTCTTTTATTCATGCTCTCTCTCTTTCCCCATCCTCTAGCTCTGACTGTCATACAGTGAACAGCCTCTCTCTGCCATGTCCTTCTGCCTTGATGTTCTGCCATCAATGTAGGCTCAGAGAAATGGAGTCAGCTGACCATGGCTGAGACCTCTGAAACCAATGAATTTTTCCTTCTCTAAGTTATTCTTGTCAAGTATGTTGTTCATAGTGACAAAAAGATGACTACCACACCATACTAATAAAAACAGCATGGTGTTGGCATTAAAGCATTATAATTAAAGCAGTATAGTAGACCAATGGATGATAGACCATTGGATGATAATAGACCAATGGATGATAATCCAGAACCTAGAATAAACCTATGTATTTTCAGTTAATTGATTTTTCAACATAGGTGGCAAGAACTCATCAGGGAAACGACAGTGTCTTCCATCAATGCTACTGGGAAAACTGGACATCCCCATGCAGAAAAATAACATTAGACCTTTAATTCATGTCATATACAAAAATAACCTTGAAATGAATTTAAGACTTAAATGTAAGACCAGAAACTCTGAAGCTACTAGAAGAAAACATTGGACAAAAGCTCTATGACATGAATATGGAAAATGAACCCAAAAGCACAAGTACTAAAAGTAAAAAATTGATAAATAGGACTGTTTCCAACTAAAAGCTTCTGCACAGCAAAGAAACAATCAACAGAGTGAAAGGAGAACCTATAGAATGAGAGAAAATATTTGCAAATTTTATGTCTCACAGGGGTTAATATCCAGAATATATACATAACTCAAACAACTCATTAGTAAGAAAACAAATAATCCAGTTAAAAATTGAGAAAAAATCTGAATGGAATTTCTGAAGAGAAGACACATAAATTATCAACATATTTATTTAAAAAACGCTCAGTCTTACCAGCCATCAGGGAAATGCAAATTTAAATCAATGCGATATCATCTCACATCTGTTAGAATGGCTATGATCAAAAAGACAAAAGGTGACAAGCGTTGGTGAGGATTTGGGGAAAAGGGACGCTTGCACACTGCACACTGTGGGTAGGAATTTAAATTAGACACTATTGAAAACAGTACGGATGTTCCTCAAAAATTTAAAAATATGATATGATCCAAATCCTACTACTCACATATATCCAAAGAAAATGAAATCAGCATGTCAAAATGTATCTGTACTCCAACATTTATTGTAGGATTATTCACAAAAGTGAAGAATCAAATGAATCTTAGTCCATCAACAGATGAATTGATAAAGAAAATGTGAATATATATACAAAATGGAATACTATTCACCCCTTTAAAAGAAGGAAACACTGTCATTTGGGGAGTATAGTGAACTTATTGAACATTATGCTAAGTGAAATAAGCCAGTCACAGAAGGATGAATGCTGCAAAATTTCACTTACCTGTAGAATCTTGAATTTAATAGAAAGTGAGTAGAATGTCAGTTATAGAGGCTGAGAGAAGGAGAGGAGTTGTGAGGTGATAGTCAAAGGGTATAATGTTTTAGTTAGATATGATAGTAAATTCTGGAGATCTATTATACAACATAGTTACTACAGTTAATAGTAATTTAGTGTATATTGGAAATTTCTTGAGTCAATACTATATGTTCTCATAACAAAAAAGAATGTCAGGTGATTGATACATTAATTAGAGTGATTTAATCATTTCACAAAGTTTACATATATCAAAATATCATGTACATCATATACATGTATATATATAATTTTTAATTGTCAACTAAGCCTTAATATAATGGGAATAGGTTAAAAAAAAAAGGAAACAGAGCTTTAGATGTCAAATATTCCAAAATCATCAAGATAAATGGTAGAGCCAAGGATGAAATCTGAGGCTGCCTTCCTCTGCAGGTCACATTGCTAGTGGCTTTGATAATACTATCTCTTTTCTTCCCCTTTAACAGGCCACTCTCCGTGATGATTGAGGAGGGACAAAGTGAGAATAGTTTACAGACACCAGGAAAGAATATGAAATGTCACTTGAATAATAATAATTATTTCTGATTTAAAGGTTATCCTTTCTGTACTATATTCCCTAAACCGTTTACTTTCACAAGAAATGAACATTTATTTAGAATGAGAAGTCACAATACAGCATGCATCTCAAAAAGTTGACATCACAGACATCACAAAAACTCAGAAAAAATAATAAAATATTTTATAAGTTATTACTTTTTGCTGATTTATTTTTATTTTTATTTTTCTTCATTATATATAACATCAAGTTTCATTCTGACATAATTATAAAGGCATGAAATATACTTTTTTCTAATTCAGTCACCAGTAATTCCCCTCTTTCCCTCCCCTCTTCCATCCCCCTGTTCCCTTTCCTCTACTCTACTGGTCTTTATGTTATTTACTTACAGTTTTTTTTTTTAAATCAGTGTATTGTGAATATACGTGATGTTGAGATTCACTGTGATATATTTGTATATGTACATAGGAAAGTTAGGTCAGATTCATTCCACTGTCTTTCCCAATCCCATCCCCCCTCCTCCCTTCCTTTCCTTCCACTTCATGTACTCACTGATCTTTCTGCTATTTTTTATCCCTTCCCTTATTGTGAATTGGCTTTCCCATATCAGAGAGAAAATTGTTATTACTTGTCACCAACTGCCTCTCATCTATAATATATGTTAAGAATTTTTAGAGAAGTTTTAGGTTCCTAGAAAAATAAGAGGAAAGTACAAGGATATCTCATATAACCCCTTCTCCTACACATGCACAGTCTCCCCCATCATCAACACCTCACACTAGAATGAAGGGTTTGTTATAATGGATGAACTTATGTCCATACATTATTATCACCTGAAGTACCTAGTTTAAATGAGGGTCTACCTTGGCATTGTACATTGTATGGGTTTGGACAAATGAAAAAGATTATCTATTCACCATCATAGTAACATATATAGTATTTTAAGTGCTCCAGAAATCCTGCACTTCACCTGATCATCACCCTTTCTCCTAACCCTTGACAACCACTGATGTTTCTACCATCTACATAGTGTAGCCTCTCCAGAATTTCACATATTTGGATCATATAGTATGTAACTTTTCAGGTTGGCTTTTTTCATTTAGCAATATGAATTTTCACTTCCTCTATAATTTTTCATGGCTTGATAGCTCATTTATTTTCAACCCAAATATTTCATGTTCTCAATATATTA
Organism: Geosciurus inauris; assembly: GCA_004024805.1. NCBI lineage: Eukaryota > Metazoa > Chordata > Mammalia > Rodentia > Sciuridae > Geosciurus > Geosciurus inauris. The sequence continues at coordinate 73,052 of PVHX01003320.1, read as the reverse complement.
AAGTTGATTTATCCACTCACTCAAGGACATTTTGGTCATTCTCAATTTTTGAGAATTAAGAATAAAGCTGTTTTAAACACCTGTGTGCAGGTTCTTGTGCAGATAAGTTTTTAAGCCCTTTGAGTAAATACTGTGGTCACATGGTAAAAGTGTGTCTAGTTTTATAAGAGACTCCAAGCTGTCTTCCAAAGTGGCTGTACCATGTGGCAAGGAATAAGAGTTTCTGGTGCTTTACATCATTCCCAGTATTTGGTGTTATGGGTGTTATGAATTTGGACCATTTTAATAGGTATGTAGTGTTATCTCATTGTTTTAATTTACATTTCCTTAATGACATATGATATGGAACATCTTTTCACATGTGAATATTCAGTTTGACATGCTAAAGATACTGAAGAATTTTCAAAATTCAAAACTGCTGGCAATCAATGGTGCCCAAGTAAAACATAATTTGATATCAACTGTACTGTACTTAAATATTTATTTAAAATATAGTTGTGGCAAGACAAAACATGACAACTAACATAGTATGTGATTTATAATACCTCATTAGTGCAGAATCTTTACATTTATAAAGACTGTTACCTAAATGTAATTTATTTTCATGATTATAGGAATATGAAATGGTATAACCAGTTTGGAAAACAATGGAATTTTTTCTGGAGAAATGAAAGCATATAAAAAGATTTGTACACAAATGTTCATAGAGGCTATATTTGTAATAATTGAAACTGGAAGAAATCCAAATGTGTATCAACATGTGAATGAATAAACAAATTGTGGGATATTCATATATGTTGTTTGCAATTAAAATGGATAAAATATTAATACAGACTATGATTTGGCTGAATTTCAAAGTAATTATGATCAGAGAAAGAAAAGTGACACCTCTTACCCCTTCCCAAATGGTACAGCTTTATGATTCCATTTTTATAAATTCTAGGGGATGCAATTTAATGAATAGTGAGGGAAAGAAAATCAGTGGTTGCCTGGAGATGAGTGTAGGAGGTAGAGACAAACATTTTTGTTACATGACAAAATTGTATGAGCAACCTTTTAGGGATGAAGGATGTGTTCCTACCTTGATTGTGGTGGTGGTATTACAAATCTAGTATATGTCACAATGTTTCAAACTACACTCTTTAAATATGTGTACCTTCCTCTACACTGCATAAAGTAATTATGCCAATAAGACTTCAATAAACAATAAAACTTCAAAATCATTTTTTATAAAGCTCTCCCAAACCTGTAGTATTTAAAGACTTTGTCTTTCTGGAACAAAATATGAATATCTGGAATAGATGCGCTTTTCCCCTCCCTCCTAATATTATTCCACACTGCTGAAATGTATGTATCACAAGGAATAAATTTTGTTTGGTGTAAAGTATAAGAACACCTTGATATACCAACAATTATTGTGATCTTTTTTTAATCTATAGACCAGTCCTAACCCAGACTCTACTCTATTGTTAACATATGATTTATAGGCCAAATGGATAGGGAAACAAAAATAACATGTTCTGTGAAAATTTAACCCATTCTGATGGCTCACTAGAGAAGAAATGAGACTTTAGGTCCCATCATCCAAGAGGCTCTGAACTCTCACATGGCTGCTTTTTTCACAAATCAATTGGCCTCTCCAGCACCCCCTCACTAACTGAGCAGCAGAGCCCTCACCTCTTCTCTCGAACCTCATTTTGAGCACAGCTGAAGAGGAAGCTCCATACAACTTCACTGGTTTGGTTTGCTTTCAGTGAAAGCACAGAGACATGATATCTTCCCTCAGAGTTTTGTTCTCTTTGCTAAAGCACGAGGAATGCCTAGGGCCTGCTGTGTTATATCTGGTAAACTTACCGTGCATCTGTTCTTGATTTCTTACATTATAATTTGTTTTCTTCCTGTACAGGAATATGTGTAACAAATTCATATGTAATTTTATTCTCTATAATTTTTCTTTTCAAGGCTATATATACTTCTATGGACTCTACTATCACTGCTGTGCAATTGAATTAAAGTACTATGTCCCAAGAGTCTAGAATTGTATTTTTCAGTTTCCAGGTTTTCCCTTAGATGTCTTAGTGCTGTTCAAGTATAACATTTCAGGCACACTTTTTCATCTAAGTTATTATTCTTTACTATTTCAGTTCATAAAACATAACTGCCAATAACCTACACAGAGTACCTCAGCAGTAAGCATTGTGTTAGGCCCAAAGAAGAATCTCAATAAATATCTATTGATTCTGTGAATACCTCTCCTATCTTCAGAGCTTCGACATGGTTGAAAGCATCACTTTCAATGTTGCTAAAATACTGTCCTGGGAAAGTTAAGGGTGAAAGTCAAGTGTTCATGTGTAGAAAGTCTGTATTAGGAGAAAGTCTGTATCAGTGAATGGAGAGCTGGGACATTCACTGATATTGAATGTCCAGACATTCCACAGAGCTCGTGGGTGCAGCTATAGAATGTTATAATCCCAGATAAAGTCCACTCAGTACAAGTGAATATTAAGAGGGGCATCCTCCTCAGTGTCAAATCCCTTCAGGAGCCAAACAGGAAATGAACACTGGATAGAGCTTGAGAGCAAATCCAAGGGTTTGGAGAGAAGTTGTCAGCTGCAGCAATGAGGAAAAGGTGCTGGAGAGGAAGGGAAATTTTCCCTGAACACAGAAGATGCTGAAATCTAGTTGAGAACTCTACTAATCTGACAGGGTATATAAATTTTGTTAGTCCAGATGATTTTTAAAGGCTATTTATAAAGCTGGCTTTAATGTACCTTAATAGGAATTCATTAAGGAAATGGCTTGTTACCATTCATGTGTTTAATGATTATGGCATATTTCCTTAACTAGACAAGCAATAGATTGCTTTAAATATCCAACTCTGCAAGGCTATTTCAGTACTTTGCAGCATAAGATAAGCTTACTTAATATAAATGTTTCTATTGGCTGGGAAAAGATACTATGGAAACATCTGTAGTTTATAAAATAAAAAGATAAGACATACACTAAACACAAAACAATTATTTTTCTTTAATATTCTGATTTTTGCCGGACACGGTGGTGCATGCCTGTAATTGCAGTAGCTCAGGAGGCTGAGACAGGAGGATTGCAAAGTTCAAAGCCAGCCTCAGCAAAAGCAAGGTACTAAGTGACTCAGTGAGACCCTGTCACTAAATAAAATACAAAATAGGGCTGGAGATGTGACTCAGTGCCCATGTGTCCCTGAGTTCAATCCCCAGTACCAAAAAATATATATATAAATCATAATTTTTTCAGTGACATATTTTATTGTGGTTACTTAAGTGATACATGTATATGAGTTCATAGGAAATATTTTTTATAACAGTAGCAGGGATTGTATCTGGGACCAGCAAGGAGGTGGGGGTGGAGTCCTCTGTCTCTGAGCTATATGCTTAGCCATTTTTTAAATTTTATTTTGAGACTTGATCTCTAAGTTGCGTAGGCTGGCCTCTCACTTGCAATCCTACCTCTAGTCCTTGAGCATCTGGGATTACAGGCATGTGATACTGCCTGATTTATAGGGGATTACATAAATTATGAACCCAGGAAAGTTCTAGGTATTTTTCGAGGCTAATATATTTTTATATTGTTCTTACCTCCTTTCCGCCTTTATTAGCATGACTATCTTGTTTAATGACTCCATTATGCACCTTTGAAAAGGGACTTAGTGATGGATTTATTCCTGGTGACTCCTTCAATGAGCCTGCCATGAGCAGTAGACACCTAGCTTCTTAACATCCCTGGTAAGTTACTTGGAACTATCTTTCACAGTCTATGTTTACTTATTTGACAAAAAACAAAAGCCTAGGTAGAGTATTTTGAAGTGAGAGAAACCAAGGCTGAGAGTCAAAGATATTGATTCTAGTTCTTCCGTGTAAGTATGAAAGATCATCAAAAACCATTAAACTTATGGTTCCCCACTTATAATGCAAAGATAACACTTTCAACTATCTCACAAAGTTTCTGTAAGGTACATTAATTTCTACAAATACTTATTCTTCTATACCTGCCATACCTATATAGTGTGCCATACCTGCATAGGAGATATATAATGTCAGCCAAGAGACGTACTATGGCATTATATTAGGCCACTATTTCTCTCTAGGCTTAAGGTATATTATCTAGAAATCTTAATTTTTTTCATCTAGTACAGGACATTCAAATTTGCAAATCTAAAATTTTTATGTTGTTCCTGTAAGAAAAAGGAAGGTTGAAAGTTAGAATACAGAAAAACACCAGACTAAGGTAAACAAAATAAAAACTGACATAAAAATCAGGAGTGATTATTTTAAATTTTTTATTTTAGTAATGTTTAAGATTATATATATTTAAGGTGTACAACATGATGTTTTCTTATACATATTGAAATGATTACTATAGCCAAACAGATTAATGTATTCATCACATTCTGCTTCTGCTCTTTGGTGTGTGATATGAGATCCTAAAATCTACTCTTTTATCAAAAGTTTAGTATACAATATGATATTAACTGTAGTCCTCACTCTGAACCTAGACCTATTCATTCCACCTAATGCATATTTGTACCCTTTGACTTGGTTCTCTAGTTCCTCCCACTCTTTTCTCTTGACAGCCACTATTCTAGTCTTTATTTCATTTATTTGACTTTCTAAATATTCTTTATATAATTGAGATCATTTTATATCACAAGTGAATATTTTTCTTTCTGCATCTGTCTTATTTCACTTAGTAGAAAGTCCTCAGGTTTATCCATGTTGTCAAAAATGATAGGATTTCCTTCTCTTTCAAAACCATTTTTATTGGTGCATAGTAATTATGCAGGATAGTGAGTTTCATTGTGACATGTTTATACATGCACATAACATAATTTGATCAACTTAATCACCAGATTTATACTGTATATCTACACTACATTTTCATTATCCATTCATGACTTTAGGATGTTTTGATATCTTGGCAATTGTGAATAATGTTGGTCATAAGGCAAATATGACTAGAAATTAAGTATCACCATAAAATGTTAAAGGTACAATTCAACAGAAGATATGATTGTGCAAAATTCACCAACACATACCAAACAAAGCATTGACACAACTATAAGAAGAAATGGATAAATCCAGCATTTGATATTTGCTGAGAAATTTTGAACACATTTCTCATGGTGATTGATAAATGAAGCAGACAAAATAATTAGGAAGCATATAGATTTGAAAAAGTCTTCCTAAGTGGGTAGATAGAACTGTGAACTCAAAACTGGAAAATAAAGATTATTTTCAAGTGCATATAGACCATATGGAAAAAATTATCAAATAATAGGCCAAAAATGGAATGACCAACAATTTCAAAGAAATAGTATCATTGATTGTATTGATTTGTAAAATAAATTAAGATGGAAGTTGATAACAAAAATGATATCTATCCTCTACACATTTGGAAAGATAAAAGTGCCAAAGAAGTCCTATGTCAAAGAAAAATCATGAAAGAAATTTAAGGGATAGGTGAGAAATCAATATCATCTAAGCACCTATTATGTGTCAAGCAATGTTATAGGACAGGCAGTATTATAGCTGAACAAAATAGAAAAACTTCTTTTTCTCATAAATTTTACATTCTTTATATCAGAGAGTGGTAGGTATTATGGAGAAAAATAGAGCATGGAAGGTAGAGGGAGGAAAGAAAGGGGTTGGGTTATAAATAGACTCGTTAGAGAAAGATCACTGAGAAGACTTTACTGGAACAAAGACTTAAAGGAGATGAAGGAGCAAGACATGCTGAACTGTAAGGGAATAGCGGTGTGTGATATGTGTGCACACATGCTTTATTGATTAAATCAAGTTTTCCTAAAAGTAGGGTAAAACTGCAACGAAGAAAGTTAATTTCTACAACATGTCATCTCTATTTAATTTGAAAATGTCTTAGAGTTATTAATAACTCTTTTCTCTTTGCACTGCTTTTCTCTTTTAGTTGTCTAAGAATTATGTAGCTTATTAAATTGGGAATTTTTATGCATTTACTATGATGCCATTTTATTATTTCACTATTTCTAAAATATAATGTGCCATCGACTTTATATTTGGGCTAATAATGACTAGGAATATAAAGCAGCAATAGTCTGGCCAGCTGCCAAGGTAAAAACATATTTAGGAAAGTAATTCAAGGGTGCACTTGATGTTAAAGGGTATTACACTTTTTTTAATTAGTACTAATATCATCTTCCTAATGCACATTGTAAGGAAAGTGAGCTGTCTCTTTAGCATATCATAAATGTTGAGTCTATGCAATTTCTCATGTTTTAAGTATTTCTGTCCATGAAAAAGGTGCCAGGTACAAAGATATGATTCATCAAAGCAGATACGTTGTTCCTGAATCTACTAAATTTTTAGTGCAGAGTTTCAGTCTTTAGTAATACCTATTTAAATACTGCAGTGAAATTCAACTTTTTAAATGAAGTGTAAACAATCCTGGTAGCTTAAGAGAAAATTATATGGAGATTTTCCATGTGTATGTTAAAAGCAGGTTTGTAGACTAGCAGATTTGTCAATGTGGGATTATTACTACTTGGAAGAAGACTACAGATTTTTGCACCAAAGAACTGAATCTTGAAACTATCACCATTCAGTACTATCTTAGACAAATTGGTTATTTAAACTTCTTTTAGAGTTGGTGCTCTTTATAAAATTGGCATAATAATAACTACTATCATAGATAATTGCAATAATTAAATATGAAAATATTTTAAAATACTTAATACATTACATTATTAGAATTAAATAGTTGTTAGTGTAATTTTTTGTTGTTGTTGAAGATAGCCTGGGTGTTAAGAAGTAAAAATAGAAAAGAACCTCCATATTATTCAGGAGTCACTAGAGAAACAAAACAAACAGGTTTGTGTACATATATTGACTCACCATCATGGAGGCTGAGAGTCCCAAGATCTTCAGTTGGCAAGCTGAAGACCAAGAGAGCAGATGATACAATTCTAGTTCCAGTCATAAGGCCTGAGAAGCAAGAGAGACAATGGTATGAGTCCAAGCCTGGCTGTTAGAAAATACTGATACCTCAGTTTGAAGACAGTCAGACAGGGAGAGAATAAATTCTCCCTTTACTCAGCTTTTTTATTTTATTCAGCCTTCATCAGATTGAATTGTGGCAGACAGTATGCACTGCTGTCTACCTGATCCATATGCTCATCTTATCCAGAAGTACACTCAGACATACCCATAATAATCTTCAACCAAATATCTGGGCACCCTGGTGGTCATTGCACCTGACTATGTTGGAAGTGGGGATTAGAAAGGAAAGATAATGTCTTAATCCATTTTCTATTGTTATAATGAAATATCACATACTGGGTAATTTTTTACAGAATAGAAGTTTAGTTAGCTCACAGTTTTGAAGTCTGGGAAGTTCCTTATCAAAGTGCCAGATCAAGTGAGATCCTTCTTGTACTATAACATGGTATGTAGAGAGAGAATGAGCTTATGGGCTCAAATCTCTCTTCTTCTTCTTGTAAGTTATAATGCCATTGTAGCAACTCCTATCCTCATGACCTCACCTGATAATCCTAATTAATTTGCAAAAGTTCCCCATCCAAATGTCAGGAACATATAAATTTGGGTCTTAGGCTTCCAAAACATGACTTACCGAGGGTGGGATCCAAATCTCAAATCATAGCAGGTAACATGATTTTATTTTATTTGTCTCTTTGCTTTTGTGTGTCCTCTATCTTGACAAGCTTCCAAGAAGTCATAATGAAAAACCTTGATACACTTAAATGCATTAAAAACTAAAAAATACACCTCCCAAAATAGCATAGCCTTTATTTGAAGGGGAAATGACAACATAAATAAAAATATTCTATAATAATTCAGGAAATAATTAAAGAACTCTTTTGAAAAAGCAAAGAATCATTTTTAAAAATGGAAAAAGAACATGAGTCATTCATTCATAAAGAAAAACATAGGATAGTCCAATGAATAGCCCAATTGTTAAGAAAAAGGGATTCAGAGTAATTTATTGGCTGTAAGAATGTTGACTAGTTACTTGTATTGCCCACATTTTAGGCCAACTTTACTTGTAAAAATTGAAATCATTTCATATTTATTTTGTGAAGCAGTACTCAGCACATAATAACTATTAACTAAACAGTAATTATTACTGTATAAAAATGTTACAAACCACAAATAAATATAATTAAGATTTTTTTCAACTAATAAATTGGAAAAATAAAAACAGATTAATATGTTGGAAGTTATATTCCACATATGTATAATATGTCAAAATACATTCTACTGTCATGTATAATAAAAAGAACAAATGAAAAAAGACAAAGAAAATATACTAATATGCACATTTGATGACAATATTTTGAATTAGAAATTTTATATACTGTTTGTTATAAAGCAACTTTTGAAAACTTTATGATCAGCACCTTGACAACAGGAATTTTTAAAACACCCTTGCTTTATTCATACCTATGCATGTGTGAGAATATGGACCAGACAGGCTGTGATGATGGGAATTGAAGGAATAAAGGTGGCACCATTTCTTGAGTATGAATTTATGTTTTTCTGACTCATAGGACCATGATAACAATTCATATAGCCTCAATCAATCAATTCAACTAGATGCATATATGTTGTTTGGGAGTAGGGGATAAAAATAAAATATACAGAGTAATAGGCGAATCTAACTCTATTACAGACAAATAATAAACAGACAATGAGGAAGGTAGGGAAGAAAAGAGGTAAGCTACTTTGGAAAAATACACTTTAACCAAAACTCTACCATTTGGACAAAACCATAAAATTTCTTTTGATTAAAAAATGCTGTGCATCAATAGACACATTAAGTGTTTAGCTGTGCTCAGAAGGGCTGCCTTCGTCCTGTGATTCACATTAGAGAACAATCAGGCTTTTGAGCACTTTTTAAACAATCAAGTTGATTCACATGTGTCTGGAGGCCTGCAGCACATTGACTGCCACCCTGCTAGGACACAGGACTATGGTCACATCTTGATGGCTAGGAGGAGCTACCTTCAGTTTTGCTCCTGGATAGGAGATGGCAGAAGTTACGCTATTTTCATAACACCAAGAGCTTTCTGTCTGACACATAGCAGAGGCCCAGATACCAGAAGGGCTCTCTTCTAATAAACTATGAGGACTACTACCTTATGGCTGGTTTAAATGTCTCACTAAAGCATGAAATGTGAATTTTTATTGTTGTAAATACAACTTAAGGTATTTAAAGTGTTTTCTTCTCTATGAGAAGGTTATTGTTAATGCATGGTATAATAAACTTATGATAACCCCTCTCCTCCCAGTATAACCAGCTAAAGTTGAAGATATTAGATTTTTTTTTCATAAACATGTTCAGGCCAAAGTGTCAAAACTTCAGTGAAACTAATATCTATAAAAATAGATACAAAATTTTTGAAGAACGAGTTTAGTATTGACAAAGAATAAAGAAAAAATATCATTTAAAATGTGAAAATTATAGTCCAAAATATTAGTTTTTCCAGACTATGTACAATAGTGGAAATAATTTTAGTGACATTACATTCATTTATCCAGAAAGCTGTGATTTCAAGAGAACCTTACATGTTGGTAGATATTTTCAACTTTTGTTACCACTAATTGATACTTTTTAAAATATAAAATTTTAAGTGTTTACCCCTAACTAAAATGTATGATATAAAAACTCTAAGCAGTTTTCCCCCTAAAAGTTTGTATATTTTTGCTTGCCTAAGAAATGACCTAGAATATCTTTTAAAATGTAAGAAAACAAGTTGTACCCTAAAGACTTTATTTTCAGATGTGGTTAAATTCATCTTTTGTCATGTGTCAAGAGTGTCACAAGGTTGTATTGGGCATGTAAGGGTCACCTTCTAATAGTTTGGTGTGGTATCCAGTGATGCTGTACATATATTCGAAGGACCTTCCTCAAAGAAATATTAAGCATGTTTTGTTGCTTAAAGTGTTTTTGTGAATTGCTTGGTTGTGATTAAATTCTAAGCTTTATAGTGATATGGTCTTAAAAAGTAGTTGTAGCAACTGAAATTATTTTGGGGATTATAATAAACATATTCTAGCTGAGAAAAAAATGCTGCACATAAATACTGTATGCTATTCAGTAATTTTGTTTCTTGCATAATAATTAAATTGAAAACCTACTATTTAGTTGTCTTACTTTATTTTTTGTTGTCGTTTTTATTTTAAATAAGAAGAGCCAGGGGTGGTGACACAAGCTGTAATCCCAGTGGCTTGGGAGGCTGAGGCAGGAGGATTACAAGTTCAAAGCCAGCCTCAGCAAAAGTGAGGTGCTAACCAATTCAATGAGACCCTGTCTCTAAATAAAATACAAAACAGGGCTGGGGATGTAGCTCAGTGCCCAAGTGCCCCTGAGTTCAATTCCTGTACCCACCTACCCCCCTTAAAAAAAGAAAGAAAAAAGAAAATAAGCCAGTTAAGGGTGAAGCTGAGTTTTGAAGACTGAGTAGGAGTTGTTTTGGCCATAAGGTTTGGGACAATGGTTCCCAGAATTGAAAACAACTAGAAAATAGTTGCACATGAATTGTAATGACTGGAGACCCATGTTTAAGTCCTTCACTCTCAGGGACAGTAGAAGACAAAGTATTAGACAAAATCAACCCAAAAACTGAATGCAAAAGCAGCATGGAAGAGAGGCCTAGAGAATACAGACCAAGAGAAGAACAGCAACAACAAAAAAGGCCTAAGAGACAAACAGAGGTGACAGCCAAGAGCAGAGAGCTTCCAGGGGAAAGTTATTTGCTTGCCCAGTGTTAAAGTGAAGGAGGATGGAAAGGAATCCAGCAGGGCACAGAGGCAGGACAAAAAGGATGCATGCTTCAGATATGCTGTGAATTTCAAGAATAAGAAAGAAATTTTACAAGCCTAGAGACAGAAAGTACTTCTCAAAATATCCATTTAAGCTAAAGAATTTGCATCTGCTACAATGAAAGCTAAGATACTAGATAGTTATCTACAAACTGAGAGTGAAGGACTGTGTTTTCAGAATACTATAGCCAGCTAAGATATAATTTATCTGTCAAATAGGACAGAAACATTTCGGGCATGAAAAGATTCAGCATATCTGGCAGCGAAACTATTTGTCTGAGAGAATGTTCAAGAAAACATCTTAATCATTAGAAATTAAATTAAAACACCGATCTTTTAATTGGAAAACTGATACAAAATATGTGAAGTAACGGGATTTTTAAAAATTTATTTAAATGGATCATAAAGTAAATGGGATTGTGTAAAAATGTCAATTATGTGTGAATTTTAAAATAGACGAATAGTATGAACAAAAATCTCCTTATATTTCAGAAATGCACACAATTTGAATAAGGATGAGTATAGTGGTATATAAATTTTTCAATGTGAAGGAATGGGGCAGACACATAGGAAAAACAAACATTATTTTGCAATTATTGTTATTTTCATGTATATAGTTATGTTATTTTATAAGATAAAAACAAGTTTGAGTTTGAATAACAGATGGAGAAATAAACATCATTTTTTTCTTGTAATGACAAAAGGAGAAAAAGGGAAAAAAATAAAAGTGAAAGGAGAGACTTTACATTACATAGTTCATTTCAGAATAAAACTGAAAATATAGCTATAAATGAATCTTCCCTCAAATTGCAAAGAAAGAATTTTAAAGAGCAGGGTAGTTTTTTTTGAAACATTTAAACATTTATTTTGATCTGCCTGTCTTTGGTTCCCTACATGTAGACATATTCTTATATCCCTCTGCTCCATGTTCCTTGCCATTTCACAAAACTATTACTTCAAATTCCAAAGAAGTAAACATTATTTCCTATACCTCAAAAAAAAATAAATAAAAAATTATTATTTTGTAAATCTCAGTTACAAGATGAATTAAGATTGATCTCCTCCTGTTTAAAAATTGTGGACTTGCTTCTTCTGGATACTGTTGCTTTGATTTTCTACCTGTACTGCAACCCTGGAGGATGACCATCCCTTGTGGACTCTCTAGGAACAGCGTTGGTAGTTTATTAATAGATACCAGGCTATGGAGAAATTACTCAGTGAGAACCTGAAAGAAATTTTAGATCTTAGTGATTCTGTTTATAATGGAGTTCTTCGTTACAATTGCAAAATGAACATTGGAATACACAATGTATTTATAAGAAGTAAATAAATAAATGCAATGTAAAACAAAATTCACAGGCATGAATACATCTAAAACTAGTTATCAGTAAGCCTTACTCTCTCCTTATATTCAACTGCGAACTGTAGTGCTCATGTAAATTCTGCCTAATTTCTGCCAAGATAAAAATTTGACTTCTCCCATGGAATTTGGATATCCAAGTTTCTTCATAATCTCAGTATGCTGTTCTCACTTCACCCTTCAGAGCAGCCATTTCCACTTTTAGAGCTGGAAGGAACTTTGGCAATGGGTTATTTCAACCAATCTTTATTCTTCATTGGGTATTAGCTGCTTTGCTCCAAATTCAGCTTTAACAAAAACCCTAATTGGGTATTTCAGCCTATTATTCCTCATCCCAGGAAATCTCTCAATAAATTTAAGGGCTATGCAAAGGAGGTATTAAAACATGTTTCACTTATTCTTCCACATTTTATACAATGCTTGGCAAAGAGAAAAAGGTCAACAAATGTTAATTGAATGATTGAGCAAATGAATAAATGAAGCAGTCAAATAATAGACCTGCAATCCCAGTACTTTCTTGTAGCTCCTCTCTGATCTTTACTTCAAAGTTCAGAAATGAAAAAGAAATAGGATTCTATTTTTAAAACACAGTCCTTGGTTGTTTTCTTTCTACTTTAAAGAGGAAAAAACAAAACATTTACTTAACAGTGAGTTCATGTAACCCAATCGGCATTCGAAGTTTCTTTGTCCATTAATATTTTATCCATCCACCTACTAGTCTCTGAAATGTGGATAATTGACATAAAATAAGTTTATTTGTGTGCAGTGGGGGGGGGGTCAACTTTTTTCCCTCTGGACAGTAGTAAACATAATTTATAAACAAAACAGTTCATAAATTTGAATTGAATGGAGTCAATTCAAATTTTTATGGTAGAGTTTCTTATTTTATAAATATATACTAGCATTGTATAAGTTTTCTTTCACTGCCATAACAAATTACTATAGACCCAGTCATTTAAAACAACACAAATTTATTGCCATACAGTTCTGCAGACAGGAAGTCTGGCACAGGTCTCTGGACTTGGAGCAACAAGTTGTTGCTTTGTCTTCCTGGCTCATCCAGACTTGCCCCCTCTGCTCAAGGTTTCTGACTTCAATCACATCTGCAAAGCCCCTCTGTCATGTCATTTAATGTGTTCACAGGCTCTAGGATGTCAACATCTTTGGGGGGCTTTATTCTGCCTACAGAAGTACTTATTAGACATTTTAAAGAAATATTGATAGGATGCATAGTGATTCCAGATCTCATACACAGGAAGTTTTGGGAGCTGAAATCAGGATATAGTCTTTGCCTCTTTATATTTCATCCTGAGCTGTCCTATCTTGAATCTTCTGTCCTATTCTAAATCTCATGAGATTCAACCCTATCCTCCCAGGTGCAGCTCTTCCTTCCAATGACATATCTACACATCCTGGTCCATAAATGCAGGATATGGATAAAAATAAGAATGGTGTCCATTTCATTGTTTCCAGATTCATTTTTAAGTCTTGTTCTTTTTTTTTTTTTACAATTTTAAATTCTATGTAGATCCTAAGATTACAATGGATGAGAAAGCATTTTATACAACATAAGTAATTGAAGCAATGGAATATTAATCTTACATCTAACACAATAGAAAATGAAATCTACACTTTAGATGAGATGTAAAGAGGCAATTTTGTGGCATATCCTGAAGGGCATTTTTTCAGTAATCGTACTGGACATAGTTTCTCTAATTGCCACTGAAAAAGTCATAAGAAAATTACATATCTCTTAGGTAAATGATTGAAATGTTCCTTTGCTTGCATTAGATTTTATATGTCATCAGCACAAATGGTTCATGGATATATTATCATCTAATTAGCAAACACTTTTTAATATTTTGAAAGGGTATGAATGCAGAATCTGCTATATTTCTTTTCTTGCCAGAGTACTTTGGCTGCTGTTTTGCCTTGACTTTAGAATCCCCCGGATCAGGAGTTTTAGTCTGGGAGATAATGCATAATACTGTGCAGTAGAAAAACAAGGTATAAATTTTTTTAACCTCATTATTTTAGAAATTAACAAATCAGTACTTCTGATAGTTATTATGTTAGAGATTTATTACAGATGAGATTTCCTCATGGGCCATTGATGAGGGCTTCTCATCTGTTGTTTCCAATCAGACAGTAGTAGGAGTGATGAGGAAAAGGGCAACTATTTTTAAAACATTTTTCTCACCATCCTGGAGCCAGTAGTATTCTTGGCTTACTCTTTCAGTCTATTTTTATTTTTATGCTTTTGGTTGAGCTCAGAACTTCAACTGTAGCCTTGAAGGCTAATGTACAACCTAAATGTAACACCACAGAATTGACAGCAAAATGGAAAAAAAAAAAACAAAACCGAAAGTAAGTAGAGAAGCCAATTTATTAGACTGTTTGATATTTACCTACTTTACCTCCTAAAACAACTGCCTTATATTTCTGGACAGAAATCATGTCTATTTATTTTGTTTTAGCATATTTATCTGCATGTGTGACTCTCACTGTATTTTTCCTTCGGGAATGATAAAGTGATGCTATATTGAAGAGAAATTGCCCTGTGTACCCAATTAATTATTTCAGTAAAATTTCTTCATGAACAGCATCACTCATTCTGACTGCTTATGAAGCCATTAAGTCCTGGCTCTGAGTCACTTTTGGATGTTGTACAGGAGTGTCATATCAATCTTCTCTTTTCATTGGCCTTGAAACAGTCCTCAAAGAACCATATAAACTATACTGTATTTTGCAAAGATTTACTTTACTTGGACCTTATTAATGAAGAGCATAGAATTGAGTAACATTACTTGGAATTGAAAAAAAAATTCATTTTAAAGGGCAAAATACAAAGCTGAAATGCCACAGAATGGGTATCAGCAAGTTACTAATTGAGGAAAAAAACTTTATGGACTTTTTCCCCTTCATTTACACTGGGTAAAAAAAACCTGAAATTTGTTGAGGGATTATTCAGGAGAGTAGAGAACTGAGGATTTGAGTTAGTTCATTGTGTTTGGCAGTGATTGGTGAAAATGTAGTAGCTCCATGTCAGCAGCCCAGTGTTGCCCCTTTCTCCTGCATACACATTTCTTGGGGATTTCTTTTTGTTATTAACCCAGTCAGGAAATAATCTTGCTTGGTCTACTCTTATAAAAATCCCTACTTGTGTTCTGTAGCTCTGCCATAAGTGAGTCTTCTTATCGCAACAGAATGAACAAAAGGAGAAGTCTAACTGGAAGAGACTCTGCCATTTCCATAGACAGTTCCTGGTACACATAGGATCCACAAATAGCACTCAAAAGGCCATCTGAAGGACTCAGGATGGCTTGAGATGAAGTTAGTATAGTCATACAACACACTGCTAACCTTCAGAACTTGCCAGGGAAATAAAATAAATTCAACCTTATGTTATAAAAGTTAACAGATACTTAGTGTGCATTAGATCTCAGAACAGCAAATTGCTTACTCAGAAGTTTAAGTATTAAATATCTCTCAGCTTCAAGAACTTGGCTACAATGTCAACAAATTATCTTGCCAAGTGTTTAGATTTCAAGACACGACCAGGAAATATAATCCTAAAAGAGTTGTTTTTCAATTTGTCCTAGCATATAAGAATAGCAGGCTTGTGCACAAAAAGGTAAACATGGTAAAATAGTACAATGAATTCAGTAATAGGAAGTGGCACAGAAACAGAAAATGATGTGAGAATGTAGTAAGTGATAAGTAAGACTTAATTAAATGAAAAATTCAGTAGCAATGAAATCTGCTGTTTCTAAAGCAGACCAAGTTAGAGTGGAGGCCTCACATTCTGTTACAAGCACATGCAAATATAGATAAAATACATTTTACAAGAAGAAGAAATTGAAACTCTAAACCATTAATATTCAGAAATGTGCAATCATGCAGGCTTAAGCATCAAATAGAGAGAGATAGCCATAAACGTTCCCAGGACCTTCAAAAGCAGAAGTGGTGTCAATCTAGTCAAAAGTCTATTGGTGTGCCATGGTTCTTCCTGTCTTCTTGTCACAGTTCACTGGGCTTAACATGACCTGGCCTCTAGCTACTTTAAACAGCTCCATAGCTGTTACCCCAACCAAGCCACAAATGCTCTTTCTTTTTTTTTAAAATATTTTTTGGTTGTTGATGGATCTTTATTTTATTCATTTATTATTTATGTGTGGTGCTGAGGATCAAACCCAGTGCCTCACACATGCTAGGCAAGCGCTCTACCACTGAGCTATAGCCCCAGCACCCAAATGCTCTTTCTTTATGATCTTTGCTCTCACTATTCTTTCTTCCTACAAGGTTCCTTCAGAGATTGTTTGTTTCTTTCATTTAATCCAGCTTCTGCTTAAATGTCACCTCCTCAAAGATGCAGTCTCTAATCACCATGAATGATCCTCCCTGTTCTATACACTTAGCATGATTTATATTTTCTTCATATCACTTTAACCTGATATTTTATAACTCTTTTTTCTCTTTTTTTGTGTGTCTTGTAAGTTTCCTCCTTGAGAATGTAAGCTCTGTAGGGTCAGAGACTGTCTATCTTGCTCACAAACATCTTCAGCACCTTAAACAATCTCACATAAAGTAAATGATCAACAAACACTGATTTAATTTATGAATTGTTCATTGTTGTATGACTGTTATTCAGTGTTTGAACTCTTCCATTATGAAAAAAAGTAGAAAATATCTTAGTAAACTTAGTTTTGCCTATTTTACTTTTCATCAACAAATTACTTCCTATAGTCATTTATTGCATATATTTGTCTGTAGTATGGTAAAATATTATTATAATCTTAATTCTCCTATCTCAGAATTCTATGGTGGAAAAGTGAAAAAAAAGCTCAGAAAGAGAAGATGATATTAATTTTTCCAGGAAATATTGAGCAACATTCACTCTCCAAACTGTCATTATAATTCAATACTGTAAACCTGAAAAATATATTAAATATTATCTCATAATATTTAGTTTAACTTTAAAAGGAAACTTTTGTAGAAAAAGACTAAATTTTGGTTATCAGTCAACTTGAAAATACTTTTTTAACTTAATATTTGGTTTAAAATTAGATGATTCAATTGGAAGTAACTTATTGGAAATAATTATTTAGTCAAAAGACAAACAAAATCTGACTTCAGAATTAATTGGTGGAAAGAAGGGGAAGACTGGAAAATAGCAGTAATGAGTGGGAATGGTGAATGCCTGGCTAATTCTCAGATGCTGATACTTGGGAGGCTCCTTCTCCTACAAATCTAGAAGAAGCTGGAAACCAGAACACTGGAGGGATGTTGCTGATAGGGTGGGTGTGAAAACAACCAATCAAAATGATACCATGTTCCAAGACAGAATAAACCTGAGTCATAAAACAGCTCTGAAAGTTTTTTTGTGATTGAGGCCCCTGAACACCTATCTGGAACTACAGAAAGAAGGGTAGTTATTTCCTACAACAGTTAGTCTAGATTGGGGGCTCTGAAGGTGAAAAGTGAGCATAGAGTTTTCAGAATTTTAACAAATCCTCCTCCCTCTGAGGGAGGATCATTGTTAATTTCTTGGTTTCTCTATTAAAGTAATGGTGTAATAATTACAAAGAGATGCCTGCATGGGAGCATACCTGTGTTTATGGGTTTTGAAGTCCAGTTACTCCGTTTCTGGCAGAGAAACTAAAAAGGGACTTCAGCTGAGGATCCTTGGAGTTGGAAACAGTGGTACTTGTCAAAAATTACCACATACAGTTGCTAAACAATACCCTACTTTAGGAACATAACCAAAAAATTATTGTAGCTTCCCTTTAGAAAGCTTTAATGTTACCCTATAATAATACTGTCTTGAAATTAGCTGGATTGCAACCTTATTATATTGCATTAGTCTTAAAGGTATCTCTTTAAACACATGCTCCATGATTTTCCCCAAAGACTTTGTGTTAATAGCAAGTCATATTTGTGCAAATCTCAATTATTTTTTTATTTCACTTTAATTGAAAAATATAAATTTAAACATCTATTGTGTACCACATTGTTTTGAAATATATGAATATATAAATATATTAATTTTTGGTTTAGTTAACCTTTTCTATTATTTTTCTAGCACTTACTTCATTTAATTCTACTTTAGTCTTTATTATTTTCTTCATTCTGCTAACTTAGTTTGTCCTGTTTCCTGGAAATATAATGCCAGGATATTTATTTAAAATCTGCGTATAGCTCAGTTCTTAAATTTATCCATACTCTTACTTGTAGAATAAATGCCAGTATTCTTGAACATACACATTATTAGCAGTAGCCATTTTTCCTAGTCAATCTTGGATATTAAATTTTCCTTCCTCAAGTCATTCTGACTCAGAGAAAAGTCTAAATATTTTGCTAAAAATGTTCTGATATTTTTCAATGGGTTTATGCAGAATTCAAAACTTCAAGTGAAGCAATAAATCTATTTGTGTTAATCATTTTTGAGTAACAAAATAAGAAATGTGTGTTCAATCAGTCAGAATCAACTAAATTCAAGTCCTTGGAAATATGAGTGTTTCCATTATTTCACTGAACATGTGTAATTAACTGACCAATTTAATTATGAGGGGATTTGGTAAATCCCCCATAAGGGCTGGAGCAGATGCTGTTCCAGTGTGGTTAACTCCAGGGTCCTGCTACTGAAGTACAGAGGAACACTGAGAGTGTCACTTGACTCCCAAGCATTTTTAATCATCCAAGGTTGAAAACTGAATGAAAAGAATATTTTTATTGAAAAGTTTTATCTTTTCATAATTTTCTATAAGTAATGTCTTTAAAAAACAAGCAAAAAGGCTTCATATTTGAAGAGGAAATTACTTGGAATAAGCTAAACAACTCATTTAATTCTCACACACACACACACAAAAACACACAGAGAGGGTTGATGATTATTTCCATTTTACAAGTAAAAGAACTGTTGCATTGAGTTTAAGTGGCTTCCTGGGTAGTAAAGGGTAGAAGCACAATTCAAACCCAGATTTCCTTAGGTTGCAGTGCCCAGCAGTTAACCACTGTACCAGGGAGGCAGCACAACACATGGAGCTCTGGAGTTGTCTTCTTGGGATCAAACTTCAGCTGCATGACTTGTTTAGTCTTTGGCAATTCTTCTGTTTTTCTAATCTGGAGATCATTCAAATGCAAAATTTAAAATATGATAATAGGAGACTTCTCACTGTATGAAAAAATTGTGTGCATATTCAGCACACGTAAAGTGCTCAATAAATCATCTATCCTTTGGGCATAGAATCAGACATTATTATAGGAAGGAGGATTTCTTGGATCTCTCTGAGGATATGATGATTTATAGCATAAAGGAAAATATGAATGGAAATCTCCATTGAGAACTGAATCAACATAAATTCTAATCAATAATGCAACAAAGGTATGGTGTGTTTAATATTTTTCAACTAATTTGAAAGGACCTGGGGATTAAAATAAAAGACATTGCATCTTTGTTTGAGAAAACCTGGTTGAAATTGAGTCATAGAGTAAATAGAAAATTCTATAAACGAAATAATAGCTACTAATAAAGGAATTCACAAGGTCCCAAAAGAGCCTTAGAATGGGACTTGGAAGATCACATATGACTTTTTAGATATTTCTATAGCTCACTCTCTTCTTTGTAATTTCACAGCTCCTACCTTAGTGCCAGTTCTTATTAGCACATAACTGTTGTCTGATGTATCTGAGAAGATGATCCTAAGGAAAGAGAATAGAGATGAAGCTGAAGACTGAAGCAAGAATTATATAATGATGAATGGTGAGTAGCAGCTTGAAGAGTTTCTATTTTGTCCTCTAAACTGACAAGAATTCAGTGGGATATTTTAAGCATGAGATAGACACAGTTCACAAGTGCCCTTAGAAAGTCCTTACAAGAATGGAGATTGGATTTAAGATTCATTTATCAGTTGAATTAAGTTTGGCTGCACTTAACAGAAATCACAAAATAACAGTGGGTAAGTGGTAGGCAGATGAGAGATGGCATGATGTCTCTACCATCACTGTCGTCCGGGATCTAACATCTTTGTCATCCCTTGGGTACATGGCTAAAATCCTCAAGTTCACTTCCAGATGACAACTGAGGTTGTACTTACCACCCCCAACATGGAAAAGAAACTGTTATGCACTGTAGTACTTAACAATACAGGGTATCAGTTACTATAAAAAGGAGAGAAAAAAAGTATTGGGTAGTTAACCAGCTGTGTGCATGAGTAACACCCCTAAATGCTGATCAAGAAGAGTTCTAATGAGAACTGGCACTAGCATAGTAGGTGTGAAAGTGCAAAGAAGAAGAGTGAATTCTAGAGCTACAAAAAAATGTTAGTAGAGTTTTTTTTTTCACCCAATATTAGTGATTTGGTACATACTTTAGTCAACTTTTCTGTGGCTAGGACCACAAGATCTGACAAGAGCAATTAGAGGAGGAAAAGTTTATTTGGGGCTCACAGTTTTAGAGGTCTCAGTCCATAGATGTTAGAATCCATTGCTCTAGGCTACAGGGAAGGCAGAGCATCATGGTGGATGGGTGTGGTGATGGAGGGAAGCAGCTGGGAACATTGCACTAGGAAGCAGAGGGAAAGACGGCTCTCCTCTCTATGACAAAATATAAACCTCAAAGGCGCATCTCCCCCAGCTATGCCCTATCTGCCTACAGTTACAACCTATCAGGGGAATAAATACTCTGATGAATTTAAGGTTCGTATAACCCAATCATTTTACCTCTAAAGTTCATTGCATTGTCTCACATATGAGTTTTGAAGTGCACCATATATCTAAACTATAACAGTAAGTATGATTTTTATTTTTGTTAAGAAGAAATACCACAAGTGTGAAAGAGAAGGAAAAAAATTGTATTGTGCACAATGAATTTCAGATGTCTATAGGAGCATTGTAATACATAATCTACATCTCTTAATTTTATTTTATTTTATTTTTTTGGTACCAGGGATTGAACTCAGGGATACTCAATCACTGAGCCATATCCTCAATCCTATTTTGTGTTTTATTTAGAGACAGGGTCTCAATGAGTTGCCTAGCACATAGCCATTGCTGAGGCTGGCTTTGAACTCGCAATTCTCTTGTCTCAGCCTCCCAAAGTGCTAGGATTACAAGTGTGCACCACCACTCCCAGCTTCTTAATTTTTTTAACCTAATGGAAAAGAAGGAAATAGATGAGAGCTTGTACACATATATAGAAAAAGGGAGATGTATATGTATAGATGCATTACCAGAATAAGCTTGTTTCTAAGTGGACACAATTGCAAGGCAATCAGCATAGTATAAAAAAACAGCATGAGACAGTTGTTTTCTTTGTATTGAATATAACAAGGCTGAAAAGGTGTGAATAATATCAGAAAGGAGGGCTGAAAGGCTTAAAGATAATTGCCAATGCTATATACATGCCCCACTCTAGGAAGGAATTTGCACTTATTGTATATAAATTATGTGCCACTTTCATTAGTGATTTGCATAAATTTTCATAAAATGTCAACAATAACTAAAACAGTGTCAGTAGATGCCATCAAAGAGCTTTACTTGCTTTCTGCACACTGATGCTATGAGATAGATACATTATCTTCATTTTCTAGTTGAGAGTAGTGAAGTATAGAACAATTAAGTGGACTGTCTAGGTTTATGCAGTTGCAGGAAGAAATAACAGGAATTCAAACCTACATAGTCTGCTTTTAGGGCTTGCGTTTCCAATTAATGCACTGCACATTAGTACCACAGTTATGATGAGTATTTTATCATGAGGCGAATTTTACAGATGAGAAAACTGTAGTTTATAGATGCAACAACAATACTATAATTCCACCTGCAATGCAAATGACCAAATAGAACACTTCAGATATTTTTATTATATTTAGGAGACAGAGTTGGCCCTGAAATAGCATAACAAATGGACATTTTGATTTTGGATCTTAATTCTTCCTAACAAATAACCAAATAATATCCATTTAATTTTGTTTAGTTTTGAAGACTGTAGGTCTAATGTGTATGTGAACCAAGCATTTCAACTTGCATTTATATTTTCCAATTCAATGTGATGGTGTACAGAGGAACAGGATTTAATGTCTGAAATGATATTTTCCAACATAGAAAGAATGTTTTGAAACATTTTGTGAGGTCAAACTGTGACCCTCTCCCAGGGAGCTTCATGACCTACTTGCATACCATGACAGTTTTTATTGCTATGTCCTGTGTTTTAACACCGTCTACTGGAAATATCAAATTTTCCTGTGTGCTTCTACATCAATAATGTTTAACACTTAAATGTATGAACTAATTGGACTGCAAATGAAAATAGGAGATCAGAGAAAACAGCTAGTGTCAGAGAAAAAGAGAAAATGCCTGAAACCCAGGGATTGAGTCTTCACTTGGGAAACAGTTCTCATTTTTACCTTGTTAAGTCAAAGTAAAAGAAAATCTAAAAGAACCAGTCAAAAATGTAATTCTGAATCCTGTTTTACCATTTTATCATGTAATGTTTTGTGGTGCCTGTACTTAGAATCACCAATATGATACAGAGACGAACGGGGACACAATAATTTTACAAATGAAATAAAAACCCAGATTCATGTATAGAGAATTGGTTATATATTTCAGGATTGATGTAAAAGATGCTTGTGCAGTTCCAGTTTAAGATCATTTCCCCTCCAGTGGATCTGTCTTCATCTCTAAAAAAATTTTAATTAACTTTTTTTGATATTTTCAAATTGTGAAATACCACATACTTGTTATACTAAGTGAAATAAGAAAATGACATACTAACAAAGCCCTAATCACCTGAACATTCATTTTTCTCTTTGTCAGTTTGAAGTTAGTATTTCAGAATACATCATTCGTGTATTTACAAAGAACACAATCATTTATACACATTTCAGAGGTTTTTGTCTGCATGTATTTTTAAAATCATGTCTGAATGTTTTTATAGACACTTTGTGTCTATAAATATTATGTTACAATCTTTAAAAATCAATGAGCACTTTGCATGATATTCAATTAATTCTATTTTAATAGATATTACCTGGCTGGTTACAAAAAAGCCTTGTTAATCTCTTTTCTATAAAGTGTGAATGTATTCTTTCTACATACACACACCAGTGGTAGTGCAAATCTTTCTCTATAACTTTGCCATTTTCTTTTAGTTCCTTTTAATTCAATTATTTTATATCTTTATTGGTTATTTAAAATTTGCTGTCTCGAACATTTTATATTTTTTCCTAATTGTTCTATTGGTTTAGTTTTCTGTTTTGTGTCAATTTGTAAGAATCTTTTGATGACAATAGACACTAAATATTTGTCTATTAATACATGTGTGTGTGATAATGTGTGTGTGTGTGTGTGTATACACACACACAGAAATCTATGATTATCTATTGCTTTATGTTATGATTTAGATATGTGGTATTCCTCAAAAGCTCATGTGTGAGACAATGATTTTACAATCTTAATAGAAATCGCCTCTTCACCCAACAATCTGGTGCCATAAACTTTCTTCGTAAATTGTTATAGTTTTATTGTTTTCATTGATGCATTTAGTTTCAGAATTTTAACATTTGCACTTTTTTCCTTTATTTCATCTATTTTATTTTTGATGTTCTAAAAATTCAATGTCATTTTCATTCAGGTGGATACCACAATTTACCAACTAAATTGAAATAATACTTTTGACTTGTTAATTCACATGGAGTCATGGACCAAGGGAGACGAAGAGTCATGAAGACTAAATGCAGCAATTCTCCTGGGTTGGATTCTGAAACAGAAAATGGATTTTACTGTGAAAACTAATGAAGAATAGTCTGGAGTTTAGTTCAAGGGTAATGAACCATATCAATCTCTTAACTTTTGACAGATGTACCATAATTATGTGAGCTGTGAAAAGTAGAGAAATCTAGGATAAACAAGGACTTTCTATACTATCTTTATAATTTTTTTCTAAATCTAAAATTATTCCAAAATAAGAGTTTATTAACACAAAATTTGCATGGCTATTGGTATCTCTTACAGAGTTCTCTATTTTATCTCACTCATTTATCCATTCATATTTGATATCATATTGACATTTTTACACTGGTTTTAAAATACATTCTTATATCTATTAATAAAACAATGTTGACAAGAGAAAACTTCTTTTCCCTCCCTCTATGTCCTCTATTAACAACCAACTATTTTTCCATATGAACTTAAAAATATTTATCCAATCCTGTTTATTGCAAAATATTCTATAGGAGTTTGATTATAGATTGTATACATTTCTCTCCTAATATCAGGAAAGACTAGTACTTTTGTGATGTTATGCCTTCTTATGAAGGAACATGACATATGTCACTTTGATTTTTAATTTATCATTTTCTTCAGAATGGTCTGATGGCTTACATTTCATAGTATAAGACCATTTAATGATGTTTTCCTAATTCTTTTATATTTTAGGTCATGCTTGTGAAGTAATGTTTCTCATTACTAAGTATAGCAGAATATTGATTAAATAGAGAAAAATATTAACTTTTTAACATTTACCTTGAATGTAGTCACATTATTAAAATATAAAAACTAGAAGGAGATTGTCACAGTCACTTAGTTTTTCTAGATATACAAGCATATCACAATCAAAAGATATATTTGGGCTCTTGTTTTCCTACATTCATACTCCTAGATTTTTCTTTCTGTCATACTGCACTTATTTGAACTTGCAATTCACTGTTAAAATGTAGGGCATGTTTGTATTTTTAAATTTGAATATTATGGTATTTTATTACTTAAAATCTATATTGTTTTTAATTAAAAATGATAAATATTATTTAAAATTTATGTGACTTTTCTTTTTCTTAATTATAAATAATTCATCATGGTATTAAATTCCTCAAAGCATCTGAGTGTTCTAATAATTTCTCAAGTTATATTGTTACAACATATATCCTAATACCTTTTTCTTCAATTCCTTGAGTAAAATACTAGTTGGTAATAGATTATTCTTATTCTCATATATTACTGAACTCTATTTACTTATATTTCTAATGTGTTTTCATATATAATATTTGGCTCATAACCTTTTTACAATATTGCTATATATTGGTGTCAAATTATTCTAAACTTATAAAAAATAATTGGATAATTTTCTATCATCATCTAGGCCTAGATTAGTTTCAATGACACTAGAATTATCTGTTCCTCATGGATTAAACTTGAAATCAGTTAAATCATAAGATATTTATGCCTTTTCCAATAGTAAATTTTACTGACCTTCCAATAGCTCAAGTAATTGACCCAGTCAAGTGATTTTAGGAACCACTGGACTTTAAGGAATGTGTGGGCTTGATCAGTGCATATAAAGATGTTTAATATGAAGAATGTAATCTGCTTATAATTTTGTGCAAAGTTAGAAAAATTATGATTGTAACAATTTTTTTTCTATTTGCCTCAACAAATGTTTTCAGTGAATAGCGTGTACAGCTTCTGAAAATTTGTTTTTTTCTGTTATGTATTAAAATTCAACTTTTGAGAAAAATAAAAAATAAAAATTAAAAATTAAAAAAAAAAAAGAAAAGTCGAAAGATAAGAATGACTTCTCAAATGTTCTTTTTTGCAAAGATGTTTTGGACTTTGCACAGCCTTGGGCAGGGACATGAGCTGAAATTCTAGTGATTGCTAAGATTATTTTCTGCATAGGCAGAATGAGGTGAGATTAAGGCAGACTTAAATAAATAATGAAACACAAAGATAACTATGATGTTTCTTGCACACTCAAATTCATGGACTAAGACTTATCTACTTGCTTTCAGTATTAACACTACCTAAATTA
Source organism: Geosciurus inauris (assembly GCA_004024805.1). NCBI lineage: Eukaryota > Metazoa > Chordata > Mammalia > Rodentia > Sciuridae > Geosciurus > Geosciurus inauris. The sequence goes on along the minus strand of PVHX01003320.1, from coordinate 47,035 downwards.
GATAATTCAACCAACTCACAGGGCTCAACTCTATCCTGTCTGCTTAGCCAGGAATTTTGCCATTGTTGATCAAACATACCCACTACCAGAAAAATGTGTGCATGCAGGCATACATACATATACCTTGTCACTAAGTCCATGTTAGAATAAAATTTCTACTATTAGATCTAAAGATTCAACAGAATAATGTACCATAATCCCTAAAATGGATGGTCAGTATTACATTTCATAATTATTTCTTAAATAAGAATAATATACATATATATATATGCACATATATTATACATATACACGTAGATATTACATGAATATATATATATATATATATATATATATATATATATATATATATATATAAAATCTTCATCTCGTTTATTTCCTGCTGTTTGCATTGATTGTCATATGATCTGTATGCATGGATCAAAAGAAAAAAGGATTAGGTGACAGAGGTCTCGACTGTGCACATAACTAATTTGCTGCAGTTTTTGACGAGGTTTGGCTGGGATAGCAAGTCAGCTCAGGAAAATTGATTATTCAGTCACAGTGATGAGGCTTTCTATAAAGTATCAACCTCTACAAATGAATTACCAGAAAATGAAAGTAATGTCATTCCACCTCAGAGCTATACCTTTCTTGGAAATTATGACTATATTTTGAAACCATGTCATTTATGCAGCCTTAATGAAATTTGTGGAAATTGATCCTTCATAGACGACAGAAGTCAAATTTTCCAAACCTAAGTCCTTTTATGTAAATATTAATATTGAATCTTTTTCTATTTGGGAAAATTTACACAACAAGAAATTTGGAATTAACATATTTAATGCTATAATCCACCAAAAAATGTTTTAAGTGTTTTATATTTATTAACCTACTTAGTCTTCATGGGATCCCTATGAGGCATTTACATACATATATTATCATCATCATCATCATTATTATCATTTTGTTCACGTTTTATAGGTGAGGAATTTATAAAATGATCATTTACCAAGTAATTTAAATGAGGAGTCTGGAGTGTGTATTTCATCATTGTGCTATACCACTTACTATAGACAATAGAAATTAAAAGATTTATCAACATTTAAAAGTTTCTGCAAGTTTCCTTTGCATTAACTTTTAATAAACACAATCAAATCATTTAATAAAGATAATAATGAAAACAGCAGCAGCAATCAAAACCCATATCAGAAATAGTTATTGACTCCAAAGGAAAAAGAGAAAAGAAAAAGACATATGTGCCTAGACTGCTGGGTAGTCTGTCGTACCATGGTTTTTCAGGACACATTAAGCAAGATGTGGATTATGAAATTGTCTGCATTGGTACAGAAATGCTGTTATTGTGCTTACTTGCACCCTAGATGTATCACAGTGATATCCTTGCGCTTTGCATCACAAATTATATCACTTGATACATTATCAATTTTCTGGTGTTGACTTTGAAATAAGAATTTTGAAAATTCATACAGTAAAGAATGACATTTCAATGGTTATCAACAAAAGAGAAGAAAAATTTATTTGTCCTCCATTCATTTTCTCATTCATTGAATTAATATGTATTGAATACCCACTCTTTCTGGTCTTACCTTGGGTGTGGTCAGTAAAGCTAAGAATGAGGTCCCTCTTGTAGTGGAGTTTACATTCTAGTGGGAGAGACAGTAGTAAAGGAGTAAATAGAAAATACAGTGTAAAATAGTGATAATAAAAATAAAGCAAGATAAAGGGATAGTATAGGAAACACTGTAGGGAAGACTCTGAGGAAATTGAAAACCCCAAATGATAAGGAATAAGATCTATAAAGATCCGGGCAGAAGCACAATTGTAAATGAAAGCTCTGGACCCGTGAACATATTCAGAGGAGCTTGGAGGGCAGCTTTGCTGGAGAAAATGGGGAAGCTATGCAATGGTGGGTGATGAGGTCAGAGAGATGGGCAGGGACCAGATGGTGAGGGGCTTGTGAGATGTCGTATAAATATGTCCCATCCTAAGTGTATTGCTGAAGAGTTTCAGTCAGGACCACAATGTTTTGAATATAACTGCAGGATAAAAACTAAAACTACCGGGGTGGTAGGAGTGAGGAGAGTCACTGGGGCATCCAAGCTGGAGATGATCCCTGTACCAGAGTGTTAGTAGTGGGGCTGGAAAAAAGTGGAGATTCAGAATCTAAAGTAGAGAAAACAAGATTTGCTGATGGATTGAATATGTAGGGAGAAGGAAAATATAATTCAAGGAGGATCCATCTGCTTCTTTCAGCCTGCAATCAGAATTCCAATTATTTCCCAATTTAAAAATATAACTTGTATGCATCATATTGTTTCCATTTGCCATGAAGTCTTTATTTCCAAATATGTATTCAATAAGATTTCCATTGATTTCTTTCCCTTTCTACCCATTATTGATTTTTCACTAGTCTGTCTGGATTCTCTTGTTTACTTCAAGCTAATTTTTAAAACATTTGCTAAATTGAACAATCTTAGCAACCTTAATGCATTCCCCTTATTTTTCTTACCTGGGCACATTGCCTAATCAATTTTTAAAAAGGATATTGGACTTGGCTTGTTGAAAGTTAACATTTTGAATTATTGTGATTTATAGATCTTCATCCTCAACATAATGCTCAAGTGGAGAAAAATGCATTGTTTCTAATTATTCAGAATATTGCGATTCAGAAGGAAAAATGAGAAATGTGATTGTCTGAAGTCCTGATCTTGACAGTAAATTTATGATTCACCTGTAAAAGAAAGGTTATATAATATAGTATATGAGACAGATGAATGAAAACATGTAGCACCAGAAACACGAGGCTGTTCCCAGACTTATTTCTATTTATTCTATGCCAGAGACTTGGAGCTTGACATTTTAAATCGGAGAGCTCAGTTGGACTGAATGGAGAGTGACTAAAAATCATTTTGGTTTAAATACAGGGATTTTCAGAATAATTTCAGCAATCATCTCAAAACATAACAATGTGTCCAATATTCATGTAATCATATTTTGTGAGTGTGACCAACCGTCTACAAATTGAAGGGGTTTTTCCTGCTCTAATCAACTGGGGAACTGTCAGGTTCCTGTTATTCAAACAAGGAATTCAATTCGATCTTTCCTGAAACTCTTTTTTCTCTCTACAAGTAAAAGCACTAGATTTGATTTTTTAAGGAAGTAATATAGATTTTTCTAAGTGGCTCAACCCTGCAGCAACAGAGACTGCTATTACTTCACATGGTGCCTCAATACTCCTTTCAGCTGGTGGAAAGTACATTTCCAACACCAGAGGAAGACTATTTACCTTAGACCCTCGCTATTTGGTCTGGAGTTTGGCCAATCTGGCCCTCAACAGCAGCATCTCAAGCTCCCTGTCTCATAGTAGATCTCAAGTCTTATGGGTGTTTGTTTTACCTGCTGTATTTTGTAATGTCAGCCATGATTGGTAACACAATTTTATATTTATTAGGTAAGAGTAAGGATTCCAAACATGAATTTTGCCAAAAATAAAAAAAAGGTGTCTTAATGAGCACTTTCTTGATGAAAAGAAAAAACGAGAGTTCTATGGGTTTGGATTACTCAGAGACTATGTAAAGTCAGGATGGAATTAGAAGGAATAAGCAAAAAAAAAAAATGTAAAGAAAAGTGAGGGAAAAGGAGGAAAAATAAGCACAAAAGGACTGTTTTGAGTAGAGGAAAAACATCTATATACTGAGTGTGTACATGTGTGGCATGTGTGTTCAGGGAAATCAACACCAATGAGAAAGTTATGTCTAACCTCTCCTCAACATTTTCTTAGTATTCTGTATTCCCAGTGTGCATTACAATGGAAATAATTGATAGTGTTTCACTTTATTAAAGCTATTTTGTGTGTGAGTGTGTTTTAGTGTGTTTGTGTGTGTGCGCATGCACACACGCACCATGTTGTTGTCTTTCAATTCAGTTATAAAGTTGCATGGCATCACCTATTTATTTGGTCCATTTATGCAACAATCATCTTTATTGAATTATTTTATATTAAGTTAAATATAATTTATCATATGTGTCTCACCTTAGGAAAAATTCCCAATGAAAATTGACCTTATATATTCAAGAGGGAAAAAGTTTTATTGATTTAAAAAATAATTCAATACACAATTTAAAAAATTTGGATAGGAAGTAAGAAACCTTAACTTGTAATATGATTTCCCATAATTAAAATGTTCTCCAAGGATATTTTCTTGGCCATTTCCTCCTCTCTGAGCTCAGTGTAAGCAATGTCCTGAAGTTTTATGGCATTAACTTACTTTGTGATGGGTAAGTTAAATTTCCTCTACAGGCCCTGAGCACTAGGCATAAACCTAGGACTGCACTCTCCCTCCTACCTAAAAGCAATGTTGTGAATTTCTGCAAGATTCTTCTACAAGACAATCTTAGAGCATTATCCTTCTATTTAAAAAAATTAAACTCATAATGAGTCATTATTATGAAAGACTATTCCATCTAATTTCCCCATTTTATTAGTCAACATTCTCCAGCTTTAATGTCAGGCTACCTTCATAATTTCCTTCCTCAATCACCTTTAATGTACATTATATTCCACCCAATTGGATATGGTCATTTTTCATAGACATCTTGTAATTTCTCTATGCCTGATTGCCTTTACTCCCTATGGCAGTCATAGATATATGCCATTCAGATCTTTTTATGAAAATGTGTTACGGGGAGAGTTAACTGATAGCCTGTTACAGCCCGCCGTCCAGTGAATGCTGACACCACATGTTTCCTGGGCAACTCCCAGCCAGTGACTGAGCACAGGGAAGTTATGAGTAGTGGCTCACTTCTGCTTTATGTGATGTATATTCACAAATAGGCAACTCTGGTCTGGAGCATTCCATCAGTCTGCCTGAGACTTTCCCAAAGATGTGCTGTAGTCTGAAACAACGCCTACCCATTTCTTCCTTCCCTCTTTCTCTTTATGTTCTGAAGTGTGCTTCCTGTCTACTCCCATGCTTCCTGCCTTCACACTTTATCCATCATCGTGTTTCCCAATTGAATCTCTGCAGGTATAATCCTATATTAGCAACTGCTTCTCAGAGGATCCAAACTGACATACACTTCCCACACCCTGTATCTACTTCTACTTATTCTGCAAGATTAAATTCAAACACAATTCATCCACAATTCTCCAATTATCTGAGAATAATTATTTTTCTCCTGTGATGTTTCATTTCTTTTTACTCCATTCTAAATTTATGAGTATGTATTATGTTGAATACTAAGGTGAAATAAATCATTGTTTACAATCGTTTAAAGGTAGCCAGCCCTATCAGAAGGGGGCAAACACATAAAACAAGGCTTGAAAAGAGGATTGGTAACCTTAGCTTGAAAGAACCTGGGTAAGCATGAAACCAATTTAAATAAGATAATCATTCCTCGTGTTTTATAATCTCTTAAATAATATACACTGGTATGATTACCTAAAAATTATTTTTAATCAAGTCATAGGGGAAATTGACATTTCAGGAATTAGTAACAAATAAATCCTATGAATTTTCAATTTCTTTGCAATGTCATTCTGGCAGTATAGGTTCTCCACCTGGAGATGGATAACATAGAACTATAATCCTTTTTGGCACCAAGGTTCATATGAGAATTTTTATACTTTATCTCCTTATCTTCTCATTTCTTCCTTCCTTACTACAGCCTATTGCTCTACTTTTTCTACTTTTCTTTCCTCCATTCCTCCATTTCACTTTCATCACTTTAACATGCCACACAGCAATGCAAAGAGCCCTAGTGGAAATGCAACCATGTTCCATCAGAGCACTAGGGACAAGGAGAGTATTGAGCAGGGGATTGAGGAGGTGAGTTGTGAGTTCCATTTTAAAGAGAGATGAAGAAAGAGAAGAAAACTTCTAAGCAAAAGTAAAATTTATACTAACAATAAACAAAAGTACATATTATTTGCTGCTACTAGCAAAGAGCATGTAGTTGGAGTTGAAGTTGCAAAGGATAGGAGAATACATCTTTTATATTATAATATATTTGAAATTCTTCCTGATGCTAATAGTGAACCAATGGAGATATTTTGGGTAGGGCTGGGAATTAAATAATAAAATTTTAATTTACCGAAGATAATTCTGGTGGCAGTTTAAGGATAGGCTTGGGAGAGGACCTGAGTAATGCTAAGCAAAATGCACAATATATATATTGTACACACACACACATACATATATAGGCACAGTTTATGTATAATATATGTATATATGTGATTGAATAATTACATGAACATATAAATAGTCTATTCATAAATGAAGTTATTAACACCAAATGAAATTTTTAGTTAATTTAGAGAGAAATCTGTCTTTCAGACATTCTCAAATTATTGCCAAATATTCACTTGGATTTTGTCTAAACTTGGACATTAGATCATAAATCCAAGATAATTGCTAAGTCATATGAACAGTAGATCATCTTCACAGCAGTGATTGTAAGAATGTAACAGTAAAGAGATGTGAGTCAAGTTAGGAAATTGTTATGGATCAAAATCAGCAGAGAAGCCTGGTAACCCATATGAGAGGATGTGTTCACCATCAGGTTCAGCTCTGACCCACATATAACTATTTACAGGGAAATTTGGAGGACTTCTTCATATTGCTGCTGAAATCTGAGGCAAAAATTACAGTATTCCAAGGGATACTTAAAGAAGCTTCCTGAAGTCCTGCTGTTCTAGCACACTTTCCTGGGCCACTCACTTGGTCAAAATCACTATGTAGTTTAGAACACTGGCCCCTTGGTGGGACTGTGACCTCCAGACTGGGCAGTAGCACCTCTTCATTAAATTTTAGAGCTGGCATATAGTGCCATGTTGGTGGTCAGTGGCAACTACTATTCATTTAACATTTTACTCAAAAAATATCCACCAGTTTTCTTGCTAAGTAGATGCTCAGCAAACATTTTTGTTTGAACTTCACAATAACTCTTTGAAATATCTATTATTACTCCTATTTATAGGTAGTGAAACTATGGTTCAAAAATGCTGAATGACTTATCAGTTATCACAGAGCTAAAAAGGGATAGGGCAGCCAATAAAAACAGACTGACCAAATCCCAAATCTTTTTTTCAGAGCATTTTAGAATATTGTCAATCCAAATAATTATTAATAATTAGCATATCCTATAAGTGAAAAATGTAAACATCAAATCTCAAAAGTGAAAGATATCCAGATAGGATAAAGCACGAATGCCTGAGTTACATCTTCCCACTTGAGACATGAAACATGATTAATTTAACAATCCTTGCTATACTACTAATGTGCCTCTATATTAGTCCCAAACACCAATCCACAGTACACTCATACATTTCAATAAGCACATGATTTAAAGTTAGTAATTTTTTTAAATTTATTTATTCTACTTAGGTATACATGACAGCAGAATGCATTTTGATTCATTGTACACAAATGGAGCACAACTTTTCATTTCTCTGGTTGTATATGATGTAGAGTCACACCATATGTGCAGTCAGTCATACATGAACCTAGGACAATGATGTCCATCTCATTCCACCAGCTTTCCTGCCCCCATGTCCCGTCCCCTATCCTCCCTCCTCTTTGACCAAAGATCCTCCATTCTTCCCATTCCCCTTCCCCTATTATGGATCAGCATCCACTTATCAGAGAGAATATTTGGCCTTTGGGATTGGCTTACTTTGCCTAGCATGGTATTCTCCAACTACATCCATTTACCTGCAAATGCCATAATTTTATTCTTTAATTGCTGAGTAATATTTCATTGTGTATATACACCACAGTTTCTTTATCCATTCATCTACTGAAGGGCATCTAGGTTGGTTCTACAGTTTGGCTGTGTCACTGTAGTATGCTATTTTTTAATTTTTTTTTTAGTTGTTGATGGACATTTGTTTGTTTATTTATTTATTTATTTATTTATTTATTTATTTATTTATGCTGCTGAGGATCAAATCCAGTGCCTCACACATGCAAGGCAAGCACTCTGCAACTGAGCCACAATCCCAGCCCTAATTTGCTGTTTTAAAGTCCTTTGGGTATAGACCAAGGAGTGGGATAGCTGAGTCAAATGGTGGTTCCATTCCAAGTTTTCTGAGGAATCTCCATACTGTTTTCCAGATTGGTTGCATCAATTTGCAGCCTTACCAGCAATGTATGAGTGTGCCTTTTCCCCAACATCCTTGCTGACATTTATTGTTGTTTGTATTGTTGACAACTGCCATTATGACTGGCTTGAGATGAAATCTTAGAGTAGTTTTGATTTGCCTTTCTCCAGTTGCTAGAGATGTTGAACATTTTTTCATGTCTGTTGATTGATTGTATATCTTCTTTTGAGAAGTGTCTGTTCAGCTTCTTAGCCCATTTATTGATGGGGTTGTTTGCTTTTTGGTGTTAAGTTTTTAATTCACTATATATCCTGGAGATTAATGCTCTATCTGATATGCTTGTGGAAAAAAATTGCTCCCAGAATGTAGGCTCTCTGTTCACCTCATTGTTTCTTTTGCTGAGAAAAAGTTTTTTTGTTTGAATGCATCCCATTTATTGATTCTTGATTTTATTTCTTATGCTTTAGGAGTCTTGTTAAGGAAGTTGGTGCTTAATTCAATGGGATGAATGTTTGGGCCTAATTTTTCATCTATTAAGTGCAGGATCTCTGGTCTAATTACTAGGTCCTATCCACTTTGAGTTGAGTTTTGTGCATTGTGAGAGATAGAGGTTTAGTTTTACTTCACTGCATGTGGATTTCCAGTTTTCCCAGCACCATTTGTTGAAGAGGCTATCTTTTCTCCAATGTATGTTTTGGCACCTTTGTCTAATATGAGATAACTGTACTTATGTGGGTTTGTCTCTGTGCCTTCTATTTTGTACCATTGGTCTACATGTTTATTTTGGTGCTAATACCATGCCAGTTTTGTTACTATAGTTTTGTAGTATAGTTTATGGTCTGGTATTTATGGTGTCTCCTGCTTCACTCATCTTGCTAAGGATTGCTTTAGCTATTCTGGATCTCTTATTTTTCCAAATAAGTTTCATGATTGTTTTTTTTTCTATTTCTATAAGGAATGATGTTGAGATTTTAATTGGAATTGCATTGAATATGTATAGAGCTTTGGATATTATGGCCATTTTGACAATATTGATTCTGCCTATCCAAGAGCATGAAAGATCTTTCCATAGGTAACATTATTGAGAGACCCTGTAGCTTGTTCCAAAATGTAGGGAAATTTTAGGAAAGCATATGAAAATTTACTGAACCCTTAACATTTCCTGCCTTCTACAAAGTAAAGAAAAATAGTACTTTACTTTAAAAAGCATGATGACAGATTAATGCTTTATAGATGACAGGAAGGTATGTACTATTTCAAAACTGTTTTAAGGCTGAGAGACTATTATTTAGAAACTCAAAAGACTAGTACAAAGGTAATGTGCATATTTGCAAAGTAAAACTTTATTTTCCAAGAATGTAATTTTACCTTAAGAGATATTAAGATGTCACAAGTACAACCATTAGTTCTGGATAATTAAGAATTTAGAAATCAACAGCAAGGTGACTGTTAGTGATAAGTAAATTGATTCATTGGTATCAAAGTTAAAATACTATTAACTTGCACTGTGTATTGAGATAGTCATACTTGCTATTTTGTTTCCCAGTGATGGTAATTGCTTACTTAATAAGACTTATTGAATGGTTATTTATTGTGAGTGTTTATCACATGCCAAACATTATACTGACTCAGCCCCTTGGATAAAGCAATGAACATGAGAGAATAATTGCTGTCCTCTTACAGCTTAAGTTATAGCAATAAGGCAGAATAATATTTTATAGCAATATTATAGGTGAGGGTAAGTGCCATTGAGTATGGAGGACAGAGAGTGCTGTGGTGGGCACCACTTCATACAACATTGATAAGGTAAGCCTCTCTGGTAAATTGAAATTAGAACAGAGGCCTGATGTAGGTGAAGAAGTAAGCCATGCAGATGTCAGGGAGGAATGTTCCAGGAAGTAAGAACAACAAGCACAAAGGTCCTGAATTCTTAGTGAGCTGAACATGAAGAGAGGCAAAGATGACTGGACCCCAATATCCAAAGAAGCAGTGGCAGCATGAAATTAGAAAAGTGGTGAGACCAGACTACAATAGCCACTTGAGGAGCTTTGGCTTTTGAGTTTGGGAAGCCAAGAGAAGACTTTGAGAAAGGGTTGACAGAATCTGACTTATGTTTTAAAAAAAATCTCTGGATTCTACTGTGCAGGCAATAGATTATGAGGGAGCAGAGAGATGAAAGGGGCAGGCTATTGCAGTAATTCAGACTAGAGCCATACATCCTAGGGTAGGCTAAGAGTCAAGGCGCAGGGCAGTTATTGGGTTTTGATATATTTTAAGAGAAAGGTCAATAAAATTTGCTGATGGATCCAGCATTAGAAGTTAGTAACATTAGAAAAGGCAATGAAAGGTGACTCTGGGGATGCTGGCCTGAGAAACTTGTTGAAGGAGGAGTTTCTGTTTACTACCATGAGAAGATCTTGTTGAAGGTAGTGAAGTCACTGTTCAAGGAAGTCATTTAAGTCCGTATCACACACTCAGTGGAGATATCAAGCATGGAGTTAGAGTTCAGAAAAGAAGTCCCACCTTGAAATAAGCATCTGAAAACAATCAGAAAAACATATTCACAAGCAGGATGAGGCCATAAAGCAAACATAATATACACTTCCATGTTTACATTGAATATGTTTAGTTTTCAGAGATTTTTTTATTATTTCATCCAAAGTGATAGTCTGGATATTTATTCAAAGTTACTAATATTTACTAATTGGCTTTAATAATATACTGAGTAAAAAACACTTTTAATTTTCATATGTTTTTCTTCTATCTTTCCAAGTTAACTGAATGACTTTTAGGTTCCCAACAGTTAGGCAATGCCTTAATTATTGTAGTTTCCCATAATGCTTGATAACATACTTGCCACAAAATTAATACAAAAAAATTAATAAATTCCTGGACATAAGAAAATCAAAATAACGAGCCTAAATTGTTTATTGTGACAGACTTACATCTTGGTGCTCTTAGTAAAATGCAAACTTAAAAATATGAGCTCACTTGCATTCTAGGAACTTTATATTTATTATGATCCACAAATTTGAGGTAAAAACAGAAGAAATAAATTTTGTGGTAGAATTGTAACTGCTGCTAGTGTCAGAACAGTGAACTGCTATTGCTGATCCCACCATAGTAATTTATTGACCATTGACACTGTTATTTGACATGCATTGTTTCTAATTTTACCATAATACTAAAAGTTGTATTATTTACATTTCATCACTTGGAATATTAAGACTGAGAATAAAACAAAGCAAATCATGTGTGCAGGATATAGACTGACAAATTGCAGAATTCAGATTAAAACCCATATTTGTTGACTTAGGAAACTAGAATTTTATTTTCATTCTGTTATCACTTGCATCTAAGTAGTTGCTATAAAGTATATATTAATAGATATGTGAGATTGAGGTATAAGAGAAAAAACATTCATTTTTAGAAAAATATATAGCAAGAGAAAACAAATTCAACCAGATAGACAATATAGAATATTATCTTGATTCTTGCCAGCATTAAAAGTGTAGCAAGGCAAAGAATTATCCCTTCATTCTTTAAGTTTTCACAGATATGCCTCAAATTTATCATAGCCAGGTTCAGAAAGCTATGTTGAGTCTCTGTTCATATGGCTTCCATCCTAGACATTGATTTAGCATTTGCAAAGCACCTACTGTGCCACCTTCATGCTGGACTCTGAAGTCAGAAAGATAAATAATGCATGGTTCTTGCATAAAGATAAGTGAATATCCAAGTGCAGTGGTGCATACCTGTAGCTCTGGAGGATGAAGCAGAAGGATCTTGAATTCAAAGCCAGCTTCAGCAAAACTGAGGCACTAAGCAAGTCAGTAAGACCCTGTCTTTAAATAAAATAGAAAAAAAAAAAAAAAAAAAAGCAGGGCTGGAAATGTGTCAGTGGTCGAGTGCACCTGAGTTCAATCCCAGGTAACCCTCCCAAAAAAACAAAAGTGAATAAACAAAACTTATAATATACTAAAATAAATGCCTATGGAGGAAGTATAAAGAGTTACTTTGTAACATAGGAGCAGCAACTAACAGGCTTCCTTGAGAATGTGATGCCTTGGCTGAATCTTGAAGGATAAAAATGTTAACCAGTCAGATATAAGGATGACACAAAAAGATCCATAAGCTGCTGACTCTGGCAGGACCAGACAGATGAGGAAGAAGACTGGGGGAGGATGGTGATAAGCATTCAAGCATGACAATGAACAGCTAAGTAAGTGACAGATCATAAAATTCTGTGTAATTTATGCTAAGGAATTGGACTTCAGCCTTGAAGACTTTCTAACTTGGGAATGTCATGAGAAGATTCATTGTGGGAAAGCCAACTGGCTATAGTGTGTAGAATTTATTGAAGAAAGGACAAGGCCATTCATCTATAAAGAGATAAATTACAGTGTGTTTCAATAACCCAGGTGAGCAAAAATTATGGTCTGCATGTAGGGAAAAAGAAGAGACAAGCATAGCTTAGATAGTTTTGAATTGATCAGTGGTAGACTGGAAGGATGCAAGCAAGAGTAAGGATAAGCCCCAATTCATAGGCTTTGGGAAAACATAGCATCATTCTCTGAATTGGCAAATAATGAAGGTGATCTATTTGAGAAAGGGGTAGTTGTGTAATTTTGAACAGTGTTTTTGACATGTCAATATTGAGGAACACATGAGGCTTATTTGTATAAAACCAGTAGCAATTGTCTTCATAAGTGTGAATCTAAGAAGAGAGTTCTGGGCTGGTGATATAAACTTGGGAGTCACATGTATAAAGAGTCACAACTGAGACCATGGGGACAGATGAGGTCATATCATAAGTATGATCCAAGATGTCCTTCTCTAAGAAGAAAAAGGAGCAAAGAAGTAGAGGGGAGGGACAGACAAGGAAAGGTACTATAGGCAAAGAAATAGAAGAAAGGAGTTTTGGAAAATAACAGTATTTATCATGAGGAGTTTTAGAAGGACACATTGGAATGCTCAAAGAAAAATGGAAAACTACAGTATGAGAAAAATCTAGAGGGAAAATGACATCCAGAAGATTAAAAGGAAGGTTAGAACTCTACCATTCAAGAAAAATTAGTAAATCCTTCAATCTCAGCCCACATGAGGCCATCCCTTAGAGAGGATACTATGTCAGATTAACTCACTAATAAATTATAAATACAATAAAATCCACAGGAATGACATGAAGTAGAGAAGTCATAGGCCATAAATGATTGTGACCAAATTCAGTAAGCTTCTGAAACAACTGGAAAATTGTGAATTTAAGGTTTCAAACCTATTTATATGTCACAGAGCAGAAGCTTCTACATCAGTTCTGGTAGTTTTACTCCTAGCAGAATTTTTTTTTTATCCTGACATTGTTCATTGTCTTGGTTGGTAACATTTCAAATGTACATTTTTTCACTTAAAAATGTTCTAAAATTTAGACAGCATTCTTATGTCAGACTTGGGTTGATAGATTAACTTATACTTAAATAGGCATAAACATTTAAGAGCATTTTAACTTCTGCTTTATCTAATGTTTTCAAAGACCTTTCCACATGCTTTCTTTTTCAGAGATGGGGTCAGCAATTATCCCGGACTGTCCAAAATTTAGCACTAAAAATAACAGCAAATCAAAAATACTAGTCACCCTAGAAAAATGTTATACTGAAGCAGAAAATACTGTGCCTAAAGGATCTATATTGGCCACTCAATTGGAGCAGGAAAACAACACTCACAAAAGTAAAATTCAGTTACAAAAAAAAAGTTAAAAAAAATGAATGGAAAAACAGGATTTCAAAATAAAACAATGCGAACTCAACCAAGTTACTACTAATTATGCCAAATATTTCCTCTAAGGGAAGTAGAATTATGTGTGTGTGCGTGCAGGCATCCTGGCACATATTTAACAGATGGTCAGAATAACAAAGCAGAGACATAATTGCCTGGATGTTCGCATTAATCTTTCATTTGTAATACATACCTTGTTAAGTTATTCTTTCTTCAGCTATTGGTATGTCTTATATGATGACTTTAAATCTCATCTTAAGTGGTCATTAAATCTTTATAATTCCCTTCAAATGTGATGTGTCAAGTGTTTGTATTATTTTTATTAGTTTTTCCTGTAGTCAACTCATATTATAGATATAAAAAAAAATGGTGATAGGCCCTTCTTGGGTCACCAGGAATGTGATTATAGGTGCCATAGATAGGGCGACAGATAAAACAGCTCTTTTCTCTGAGGCTACAGAGACCACATCGAAGACTATCTTGTATCCATTGAAATGGATAAGAAAGTCAGGTATAAATAGATCTTTTCCAAGTATTCATAACCTCTTAAGACCTGCCTATAGGCCTCAATCTAACATTCTAAGCAGTAAATATTTTTTACAAAAAGATATTCAGATATTCCTTTTAACCCTATAGAACAATCTATTATTACAGGGTTCCTTAGGTCACCCAAATTACTGGCCTCCCTTGGTTAAATGTTAGTCCTCCAAATAAATATATTACAAAGTACAGGTATTGAACTTCAGTTCTCAAATTTGCAGTTAAATAGGAATGAAATTATTTTCAAAAATATCCTTCCTAAATGCTCTCCCTTGGATCCTGACCATGGACTAAGATTCATTGTCTTCTAAATTTGATAGCCCAAATAATGTGCTCACAAATTGCTTTATCTTCAGCAGCTTGAATCAGTGCCCAAACTTAATTTATCCCCCTCAAATACAAATTTCTAGAATCATCATACAAAATGTAGCCTCCTGTTAATTCAACTAATTAGACAAAATGCATACCAAGCTGTAGAACAAAAAGCATTAGAGGTGAAATTGTTTCTATTTCAAGTCTTCCCAAATAAACTAAAATGTCATTATATTCATTTGTAACTTTCCTGTGTTAAATCTGAATTAATTTAATTTTGTGGTCAGATTTTAATTTATCTTTTTGCTCTATGGTCTTTCTTCTTCATTTATATGCTTGCTCACATGTGGTTGCAGAGAAGTAGCTAAATAAAACTCTTACACTTGGAATAATAGTTTCAAGGATAATTTCCAACTATTAATTCATTTACCAATTATTAAACAATTATTTTAGGTACTGAGGTTACACTAGTAAATAAAAACAAAATCTTTACTCTCATTTGACTTAGATTTTCATGCATTCAGAGGTTGAGGGGTAAACAATAAAAATCAAACAATTAAATGAATAGTACAGGCAACAGATACGTCATCTGAAGGAAATAAACTTGAATCTGTGATAAAGAGAAGGTCAAAACCACTAAGTTGATTAGTTAAGAGGGCTGAGACTGGAAATCCTAATAGGAATCACCCATGCATCATGTGGTATGATTATAGAACTCCAGATAAACAAAAAGAAATCCATTCCTAAGCTTAGAACATTGATGTGTTTTAGAAATAGAAATATAAAGGAAGAGTAGGGAGAGGAAAACAAGGAAGAAAAGGAGGAAAGGAGGAGTAAGAATTAATAAGTGAGGGTTAGAGGATTAGAGATGAGAAAAAATAGAAGTGGAAATACTCAGAGACCAGATTATGTTGGCACTTAGAGGTCATCAAGGATACAAGTAACAATAAATGTTGGCGAAGATATGGGGGAAAGAGTACACTCATATGTTATTGGTGAGACTGCAAATTAGTGCAACCACTCTGGAAAACAGTATGGAGATTCCTTGAAAAACTAGAAATGGAACCACCATTTTGACCCAATTAATCTACTCCCCAGTATATATCCAAAGGAGTTAAAAGCACACTACAGTGACACAGCCACATCAATATTTATAGCAGCTCAATTCACAATAGCTAAGCTTACGGAACCAATCTAGGTGTCCTTCAACAAATGAATGGATAAAGAAAAATGGTATATATGCACAATGGAGAGTATTTCTCAGCCACAAAGAAGAATGACTTTATAACATTTACCAGTAAATGGATGGATCTGGAAACCATCATGAAATAAGCCAATCCCAAGAAACCAAATGTAGAATATTTTCTTTGATGTGTGGAGGCTAACCCCAACAATAGAATAGAAATTTAGTGGATCTGAAAAAAGGGAATTAAGGGAATGGAAGGGGATGGGAATGGTAAAGACAGCAGAATGAATTGCACATAACTTTCTGATGTTCATATATGAATACAGCACAGTGAATCTCACCATCGTGTACATGCACAAGACTGGGATCATAATTAGGATAAGATATATTCCATGCTTGTTTAAATATATCAAAATAGATTCTACTGTCATGTATGACTAAAAATAACCAATTTAAGGAAAAAAATAGTTTAGGCCTCCAAGAGCTATGCAAAGGCATCAATCAGGCAGAGAAGGATGTACGGAAAAAAGCAACAAGAAGTAATTCAAACTTACGTGATCTTTCTCATTTGCTGCTTGGAGAGTGAACTGCAGAGGGAAAAAGGGAGCCACAGGGAGACACGTAGGAAAGTATTTTAATTGTCCAACAAAAGTAACAGTGCTAGAACTAGGATGCATTTAATGAAAACTGAGACAACAGTCAGATTTAATGGTTTTTATCTCTTTTTGAAGGCTAAGTCTATAGCATTTGCTGATCTATTGGATATGGGAGATGATTATAAAAGAAGGAATCAGGGATTGCTCTTTATTTTCTGCCTAAGCACCTAGGTAAGACCTAGCTTATCAACAGAGCAGGAAAGTTGGAGGGAGGAGAGAATCGAGATTTCTTCTTGGAACATCTCCATGTGGGCTGCTGAGGAGACATCTAAATGGATGCATCAAGTAAGCAGTCTGGCTACATGACTTTTCACTTTTGTCAGGAAGTCTGGGCTTTTGTCAGGAAGTCTTCTTTTATAAAAAGAAGAGCTAAGAGAAGAAAATGTTCCAAGTTGGAAGGCATAAACAACCTCATGGACTTCAGCTTAAAGGAGAAGCAAGTACACAAAAAAAATAAGCTCTGGGTGTGGGAACACTGTCCTGACAAAGGTATTTGTGGGTGATGGGGATGAATTCTGACTGGAGCAGACAGAGACAAGAGTGGAGATTGCTAAGGAGAAGATGGTGACCAGTGGCTTTAGTGTTTTTGATGCAGACTTATTTTCAAGTGCTTGCTGACAATTTGTGTATTTTGTTTTGTGAAGGGCTTATTCAAATTTTTTGCCCACACTGGGGGTTGGGTTCTTTTTATTGAATTGTAAGAGTTATTTACATATTATACATACAATTCTTTGGTGAGATACAGGTTTTGTAAATTTTGTTTTCAGTCTGAAACTCACCCTTTTATTTCATTAATGGTGTCCTTTGAAGAGAAAGAAATATTTTAATTTTGATGATTTCTAAGTTCACCATTTTTTTCTTGTTTTCTATAATTACCACTTTTTGTTAGAACTAAGAAAATTTATCAACCTTAATATGTGAAAATATTTTCCTGTTTTCTTCCAAGAACGTTATGGCCCTAATTTCACTGTACATAACTTCTGTCCATTTCTGCTCATTGTGTCTCTTATTTGACCTATCAGCCTATTTATCTACTTGACAGTATACATGTTCTTTATTACTTATACCTGCAATACCTGTATTGTGTGGCATTGAGATTGCTTTATTTTCAAGCTTTCTATGTGCCACACAGAAAATATATTGTTGGAGTTACATTTTATCCATTGAGAGGGGACTATCTTTTTTAATTGGTCAGTTTAACCTTTTTACATGTATTTTAATAATGTGATATTAGTATTCTTTATATAAACTTATTTTTGAGTGCTTTTGTATTCATTCATTTTTTCTTTCTGAATTTCTGTTGAACATATCAAATTATTTTGTTTTAATACATGTACTATTTTCCTTCATATTGTCTATTTTCATATAAAATGCATATTCATATTTATTTATTCACATCAATTTCTTAAAATTATATGCATCATTATATCTTTTTTTAAAAACATTTTTTTTAGTTGTTAATGGACCTTTATTTTATTTATTTATATGTGGTGCTGACAATCGAACCCAGTGACTCATGCATGCTAAGCAAGTGCTCTACCACTGAGCCACAATCCCAGCCCCGCATCATTATATCTTTTCCATAATCAGAAAGTCTTCACTCAGTATCATTAGGTATTTCCAAGTCTTATCTTTATAATGCCACAATTATAGCTCTAGATGATCAGGACTATAAGTTCTTTTTACTACTTTTTTTGTCCTTATTTTTACTATTTTCTTATTCATTTGCCATTTGGTTGTAGAATGATAAAATTCATCAAAACATTTTATCACTTGTGATTTCTTGCAGCATTTCCAGGATCTGTTTCTCTTCTACCATGTAAGCTTATTCCAAAAGGGATTTCATTGTGGATTTTTATATACCTATAAACATTTTTATTTACATTTGCGCAAAAGTATATTTACTGCTGAATAGTATTCCATTGTATGAATATAGTTCAACTCTTCTTGTGGATATTTTCAGTTTTTGCCTAACATAAATAATGCTGCTGTGAACATTCATTTCTCTTGACTAATGTCTCTTGGTATATATGGGCATGAAAAAACATTGGCTAGACATGCAGGGATAAAATTGCTGTCAAAAGCACATCAATGTTTTAATTTTTAGCTTTATTGATGCATGCTTAGCAAATAAAAGTCATGTATATTCAAGACGTACAATGTGGTGGTTTGATATATGGTAAAGTGATATCATGATCAAGGTAATTAGCATGTCCAATTACTAACAATAGTACATTTTTGCAGCCTAGAAAAATTTTTAAGTATATTATATATTGTTACCAGCTATCGCCACCATACTATACGTTAGGTTTACAGATCTTATTCATTCAGGTAGGTTTGTACATGTTAGATAACATGTAAAAGTTCTTGAGTGAATCATACTCAGACAGAGCTTTAGTGTTTCTATCTCCTGGCTATTGTGAATAACACTGCAATGAGCATGGGAATGCACGTGTATCTTTGAGGCAAATGTATCATTTCCTTTGGGCATATACACAGAAGAGGGATTGCAACATCACATAGAATTTCTATTTTTGAATTTTTTGAGGAGCTCCTATATACTGTTTGCACAATGGTTGCACCAACTTACATTCCCACCGGCAGTGTACCAGTGTCCCATTTTCTCTACACCCTCACCAACACTTGTTACTTTGGTCATAGCCACTCTAATAGATATAAGCTGATATCTCATTGTGGTTTTGATCTTCATTTCCCTGATGATTAGTTATGTTTAGCACCTGTTCATATACTTGTCAGCTATTTCTAGGTCTTCTTTGGAAAAATGTCTTACTTTAAAAGCAAATTATTTTGGGTTTGGGGGCTTGTTTTTTGATTGATTTTTACTAATTTGTATGATTTTCTCAGATAAGATGAATATTAACTTCTTATAAAATACATGGTTTGCAAGTAGTTTCTCCTAATCTATAGTCTGACTTTTTAATTTTGTTGATTTTTTCATTTATTGCATGGAAGGTTTTTAGTCTGCCCAAATGCTATCAGATGTTCACTTTTGCTTCTGTTACCTAAACTTTTGGTGTCATTATCAAATTTTAAAGAATCATCGTGAAGGCCAATATCAAGCAGCCTTTTCCCTACGTTTTCTGCTAGAAATTTGTGTTAGTTAGGTTTTTGCCACTCTGAACAAACTTGTAGGAGAACAACTTAGAGGAGGCAAAGTTTATTTTGGCTCACGGTTTCAGGGTTGAGTCCATAGTTGGCCAGCTTCATTACTCTGGGCCCAAGTGAGACAGAACTTCATGGTGGAAGTGTGGGACAAGGCAGAGGTGCTCTACTCATGGCACCAAGGAAGCAGAGAGCAAGAGAAAGAGGAGAAGGGGCCACAGGGAAGATGAATCTTTTCAAGGCTTGACCCCAGTGGCCACCTTCTCCATCCATACCCCACCTGCCTACATTTACCACCAAGTTAGTACATTCAAACTAAGATGACCGGTTATATTACAGCTCTCACAATGTGATCATTTTACCTCTAAACATTGCTGCATTAGCACAGAAGATTTTGGGGGACACCTCATATCCAAACCATAACAGAATTTTATTCTTTCTGGTTTCACATTTAAACTTTTAATCAATTTTCAGTTTATCATTTTTTGTAGTGTAAGATAAAGTTCCATTCTTTATCTTTTCTGTGTTGATGATATTGGCTTGTCCAACACCATTTATTAAAAAGACTACCTTTTGTAAGGAAGAATACTCATTGTGTACTCTTGGTGCTTTTACGAAACAACAATTTGCTTACTTCTAGGTTCTCTACCTGTTCCATTGGCCCCTGTGTCTGTTTTATTTCTAGATTATATTAATGTTATACTGCAATAGTTAATATATTAGAATCCACCTCCAAACTTTGACCTTTTTAGTCTTTGTTACTGCAAGAGAATTCCTGATGCTTGTAAATAGATAATTTCGCATTTTATCCAGCTTTTTAAATCATTCAGCTTAATGTCACCCAGGATACCATCAAGCAAAACTGTACTTATTTGAATTATCATGTAAATATTGAAAATGGAAGGCTAATTAATTTGTTTTTAAATATGTCCTTGATCTTATCTACATGCCATATTCTTATAAAAAGTATTTTTGCATTTGTTTTTTCCTAAACATTTTCATTTTCCTTTCAACAACTAGTGAATAATTTTAACTTTTTAATCATTAATTGCAGCCTACTAAATCTACCTACCTATTAGTTTGTTACAGATTTAAGGATTCAAAGAGTGAGGAAGATTTTTGTGCTCAATTATTAAAGACAACCACATTTCATGCCATAATTAACTGAAGAATCTTTAAATTGGAAATAAAACAATTATTTCATATCCATTTATCAAATCATAGATTATACAACATACTTGCATACACTATAATTCCTTTCTCAAATATGTGACTAAGTATCACTGCTGGGCATTCTTTCTCCTGGTCATCACTTATTGATGCCTTCAAAGGCCTGAAGGAGAAAGGTAAAATGAACACCTGGGACAAGTGAAAGACGAATGAGTGTTGGATCTCAAACAGAAACTTTGAAGAGGAGTTAACAGAAGACAACACTGATGAGTCATCCCCCTCCCAATCAGATTTAATTTCTAAAAGGAAGTTTGGGAGAATACAACCCAAACTCTTTTTTTCAATACTAACAATATTATTCTATTTAGTCTATAGGTGCATTAAATTAAAGATGGTAAGCAAATAGTACTCTTTTATATAGATTGTTCACTTGATAAAAATATAAATGAAATTTTGCCTCACAACATTTGCATTAACTTCCCGTCTTGGGACATCCATGTTTTGTAGCAACTTTCACTAATTATCTACACTGACAGTCTTATGCTTTTTGAACTAGAGAAGACCAGTTGCTGAGTATATCTTCTGCCTCCTTCTCTGTAGAAGAATTCTTTTATACATGTATTTACATTTAAAACCTATGTTTCCTGGCTTCCTTAACAAATAGAGGCAGCCAATGGACTGAAAGTAGGTAATAAATTGTAAGCAGAGATTTAGAGAAAAAGTCTTTAAAGGTGGCTCACTAACCTTGGAAAAGGTTCTTTTACCTTTACTCAAATAAGAAACCTCTGTCACCATGTTTCCTGGAGGTCACTTGGGAGAAGAGTAAATGACAGAGAAAGTAGGTAACCATCCGTAGTAATGTACTCTGAAGATGGTAGCAACAGTAGCAAGCAATTTGATTTTGATAACTTTATTTCACATTTCTCTACATTAATCATAAACTATTATCTGTATATTTGTATAAATAACTCACAAGGTAAAATTTAGTTTCTGAAACATAAAAAGGAAAAAGGCAAGTTATTGTTCTATAGACAGGTGAAATTTTGTGATTAAATATGAAGTGCTAAAGCATAATAGTCCCTGTAACATAAAGGCACAATAAGGTTCATTGTCTTGTTCAAGCAGTGTGTGTGTGTGTCTGTGTGTGTGTGTGTGTTTCTTCAAAATTGTTTTTGACTTGCCTATGTTCCTGTAAATACTTGCCTTGCAAATATAACATGTTACCTACTTGCAAACAAAGCAAAGGAAGCACTTTGATTTCCTAATTTGCAATATTGTCAACATTTATATCTCATGATATATCATTGCTCTGATAATGCAAAGAAAATGAAACCATTAATATTTAAACTTGTGCAGCAATCAATATTAATGAGAATATTTTTCATTTGCCTTTAAATTTTGTCAACTTATTCTTTCAAAGAAATTAGAATATTTGTACTCCTCCACAGTAAAATTGTGAGCTATATAAATATCTTATCATTCTTTATTGTCAGAACAGTGAATTCTCATTAATTTTCATCCCATAATTGAAAATTAAAACTAATTTGGATAAGGTGAATACTGTAATTTACATTTGCTAAGCCTATATAATAAGAACTTTTAAATACAAATTTGATTTCAGGAATTATTAAAAATATAGAAAAAAACATTTATATCCTTAATTTACAGATAAAATCTGAAGAAGTTAGATAACTCTCTAATATTGTGAATAAACGGAAAATCTAAAAATACAAATTATATTTCCTAGCTTTTTTATAAGGTTTTCCCACAATATTTCTCTACGATTTTACACTGATAGATCAAATTAGTGAGAGCATCTGTGTATTTGACTCTTTTTCTTATATATTTTTTAGTTGTAGATGGACACAATGTCTTTTTATTTATTTATAAATGGTGTTGAGGATCAAACCCAGTCCCAATGCCTCATGCACGCGAGGCAAGCGTTCTACCACTGAGATACAATCTCAGCCCCTGTGTATTTGACTCTTAAATGTTAAGACAATTACATTACTTGAACATTACCAATTTATCTTTACATGAAATTGGAGCAAAGTTAAAAGATTATGAGAAAAATAGATTTGTGTCAATATAGCATATGGATATATTTTAACCTTGAGGGTGCATGACATATGCCCAAATATTTAAAAATTGAGTTTTTATCATATATATGATAAAATTAGAAAAATTTGAAAATGTAAGCCCTTCTGAAAAAATCTCTTTATAAAATACCTTATATTTAAACACTGACCAAAGAGTTGTGAAAAATATGGAGCAAATGGAACTCTCATATATTCTTGCTGGACTTGTAAAGTGCTACAATCAATCACTTGAAAAGGATTTGGTAGCTTTTACAAAGTCATATGTACACCTACCTCAGGAATTGGTCATTCCATTTTCAGAGAAGTGGAAGAATACATTCATACAAATACTTATTTGTGAATTCCTTACCAATTTTATTTTTGTAAGCTAAGATCTGAAAACTACCAAATATCCATCAGCAGGTGACTAATAAGAAAATTGTGATACAGCCATACAAGGGAAGTATACTTAAAGAATAATGAATGGTCAATTCATGTAACAACATGGATGATCTCAAAATAATAATGCTTCATAAAAGAAAAGGGGAATATATATAACTATAACAAAATACCTGAAGCAGTTAAATTATAAAAAGAAAAAGAAACAGCATGGTGGCACACTCCTGTAATCTCAGTGGCTTGGGAGGCTGAGGCATGAGGATCTCAAGTTCAAAGCCAGTTTCAGCAAACTAGCAAGGCCTTGAGCAACTTAGTAAGATCTATCTCAAAATAAAATTTCAAAATACACTGGGGATGTGGCTTGTCAGAAGAAAGAAAGAAAGAGAGAGAGAGAAAGGAAGAAAGAAAGAAAGAAAGAAAGAAAGAAAGAAAGAAAGAAAGAAAGAAAGAAAGAAAGAAAGAAAAGAAAAGAAAGGAAAAGGAAAGAAAATTATATAAAGAAAAGTTTTATTTAAGTCATGGTTTTATGCTCATGGTAATTAGTCCAAAATCAGGTGTCCACACTGCTTTGGGTCTTTGGTAGGGTGCCAGATGGCAATGGTGTTTGGTTTGAATGTGAGATCTCCCCCAAAAGCTCATGTGTGAGACAATGCAAAAAATGTTTAGAGGAGAAATGATTGGGTTATAAGAGTCTTAACCCAATCAGTAATTTAATCCTCTAATAGGGATTAACTGAGTGGTAACTGAAGTGGTAGGGTGTGGCTGGAGGAGGTGGGAATTGGGGCGTGGCTTTGGGTATACATTTTTATCTGGAGAGTGGAGTCTCTCTCTCTGCTTCCTGATGATGTGAGCTGCTTCTCTCTGCCACACTGTTCCTCCATGATGTCCTGCCTCACCTTGAGCCCCAAGGAATGGAGCCAGCCTTCTATGGACTAAGACCTCTAAAACTGTGAGCCCTCAAATAAATTCTTCCTCCTCTACAGTTGTTGTGGTTGGGTCATTTAAGCATGGCAGTGAAAAAGCTGACTAAAGCAAATGGTAAAGACTGTGTCAGAGCAAATCACTCACTTATGAGCCAGGAAGCAGAAAGGATGGGATAGGCTGGAGTCCCACAATCCTGTGAAGGCACACCTCCAAGGACTTGAGGACCTAACATAAAGCCTCATCTCCTATAGGCCATGGTGCCTTCGATAGCATGACTCTGGAAACTCAGCCCTTACACGTGGCCCTTTGGGGATAGTCAACATCCAAACCATAGCAGCTTCCATTTTACAGAAAATTCCATAAAATGCAAATGAATCTTCAGTGACAGAAAGCAGATAGAAGAAGATGGGTATCACGGAACAGGGGGAAGGAAAGATTTTTAAAAGACAAGAGGAAACATCTGAGGATGAAATCTATGTTCATTATTTTGAATAGAGTGGTAGCATCACAGGTTTATACATATCAAAACTTTTACACTTTAAATATGAGAAGTTTATTGTATATTGTTCATTATACCCCCAGGATATGTTAAAGTAAATAAAGTCACCTGAACTAAAGGCAAACATAAAAAACAGTAACTTTTTAACATTTGAATAAATGAAAACATGTTCATAGTTTAAGGTTTTAGTTTTTAAATAAGTGCACAAAATACAATCACAAAAGTAAAAGCTGAAAATTTAGACTCCATTATTTTTAAAATGTAGAACAAAGATCACAATAAACTAAGCTATGTTCTGGATAAAAGATTTCTATAATGAATTAAAAAATAAATAAAACCCAATTTGGAAAATGGGAACAGGACATGAACAAAAAATTCATAAAACAAGAATCAAAATGGTTAATAAAAAATCTAAAAACATGCTTATTCTCACTGGTAACCATGGCAATAGAAATTAAAATCACCATGAGTTACTATTTGTACTTAAAATACTGATAAGAATAAAATTCTTATTAAAGGAAATATTGACAAAGAAGTGGAATCACATGGTATGTATATATTGCTGGTGATTATTTAAATTTGTTTAACTATTTTGAAGTTACTGACATATCTTTTCAATACAGAGATAACATTTTTACAACCTAGCAAATCCACTACCAGGTACATGTACCATAGGAAAATTCTAGCATATGTGCACCAGAGCCATTCATGATTGCTGTTCTTTACAGTATTGGTTGCAATATTGAAAACGATAAACAGCCCAACTATCCATCAAATGAACCTTTATTATAATCTATTTCTACATATTAGTTTAATTTGTCAGTTCTCAACCAGGAGTGATTTTTCCCAGTCAGGATGATTTGGTGATATCTGGGGATATTTTGATTGTCACACCTGGAAGTGAAGGAAGTTTCATTGCTATGTTTACCAGTAAAGTAAAGGTGAGCATCCTTTCAAGCATCTTTCAGTGGTACAAGCCAGTGAAGATACTAAATATACCACAGTGCACAAGACAGTCCTAACAACAAAGAATGTTCTGACCCAAAATTCCAATAATGCCAAAGTTGGCAGACTAGTTTAAATGAATTAACTATACTTCTGCATATGAACATAATTATATAGTTTAATTATCACACTATTAAGTACAAAGACTAATGGTAAAATGCAAATATTATTATTATATATGTTTCAAAAATAGGAAAATCAATGCCATATATCATGTATAATTATATTTTTGTTGTAACTCCTTAAAATATGCATGGAATCAAACACATAGACATTCGAACTGGCTTACTTTGATAAAGTGAGAGAATAAAAAAGAGTTAGTGGCCTTTAAAAAAAGTAACATCTGCAGCAAAAATAAGAAAATATCTACTTTGTTAGATATGGATAGTAAGTCTTTAAAACATTATAAAACTATCTATATCTCTACTGTTTTTGAAATCTTTATAATACCATTTCTACTGTTAAAACCAGACATATTTGTTGAATTCACAGGTTAATTAAAAAAAAAGTATCTCTAAAAGAAATAAAAGAATGGAAATAGATTAAAACCAATGTAAAAGAATCAGAAAAAAACTTATCAATACTTAAAAAGTAGAATCATTCAATAGACTCAAGATAATCTTTTTAGATAGATATAAAGTTTTGCTAAATTACATCAAGAGCAAAAGGAGCAAGATAAAATGATGATATCTGTAAAATAGGAATAGACCATCAGCATGGTAAAAGGTGATTATCCAAATTAAAACACCTACCACAAAATGAAAGCAAAGAATATAAACAATTAACAGAAGAGGAAATATTATGTTATAATATTAGCTTTAGGATAGAGCAAGAATAATGTTAGTAACGTATAGCATGTATTCAATAAATAAGTGGAAAATATGCACAAAGCAATTACATATTATATGGTCATTACAATGATGTTATGGCTGAGAACAGGTTTTCTAAAAATATAAGGAAAGCACTTACATTATTTATTTTTTCTTTTCTTTTTCTTTTTTTCTTTTCTTTCTTTCTTCTTTTTTTTTTTTTTTTTTTTTTTTTTTTTTTTTTTTTTTTTTTCTTTTTTTGGTACTTAACCACTTAGCCACATCCCCAGCTTTTTTTTTTTTTCTGATTTTTTTTTTTATTTTGAGACAGTGTCTCCTTAAGTTACTTTATACCTTCCTAAATTGCTGAGGCTGGTTTTGAATTTGAGATCCTCCTGCCTCAGCCTCCCAAGTCTATGGGATTTCAGGCGAGTGCTACCACACCTGTATCATTAAAAATTTTATAGTTAATATTGCCTGATCTCAAGTATATTAGTAATTATTTTTAAAAGTTATAAAGCAGAGGCTGGGGTTGTGGCTCAGTGGTAGAGCACTCACCTGGTATGTGAGAGGCACTGGGTTCGATCCTCAGCACCACATATAAATAAAATAAAAGTATTGTGTCCATCAACAACTAAATATATATATATTAAAAAGCAACTAGGTTAGGTGGCTCACACCTGTAATTTCAGCTGCTTGGGGGCTGAGACAGACAGATTGCAAGTTCAAAGCCAGCCTCAGCAACCTCAAGGCACTTAGCAACTCAGTGAGACCTAGTCTCAAAAAAAAATATGAAATAGGGCTGGGGATGTGGCTCAGTCGTCGAGAGCCCCTGAGTTCAATCCCAAGAAATCCCATGACAAAAAAATGTTAAAAAGCAAATGTACTTAAGTGCAAACTATATCTACCTATCATAATAGATCCATGAGTGCTTTTTCTCCCTCCACTTCCTTTTAAGTTTTTGTACTGTGAACTATATTTTTATTATAAAGCTGAATTTTCAGCCCTGCCAAGGCAATATTGTTACACTATAATTAACATTCTCTTTATTCTGAACTGTATAAAATTATTAAACTAATTATAACACATTATGGGGGGGACTTATATGATTCAAACTCATTAAGTATGATTTAGATGTTCATTTGTGAAATGATGAGTACCCTGATGGCCCCAAATTAGCAACAAAATATATGACATGTTTTCACTACAAAACATAAAATTGTAAATAATGGAAAATCCATCTTCCAAGACAGATAATCACTTGCATTGAGCAGCAGAAAATGAGCTCTGATTCTCTCAGGGACCAAACCTTGTGATTGAAATTAAGACTCCCGCTTATGACTCCAGCAGCAAGGATGACTTCAATCACAGCTGGAGCTCCCTGATATAATGACCAGTGATGTTGCAGAAGCTCTGTTGAGGCAAGAGCAAACTGCTATCCTAGGAGCACGAAGGCTCTACCTTGTCCATACTGAAGTTCCACAGTCCTGAAAAATAAAGAGCTGGACAATGGACAAAAATCATGCCACATTAAGACAGATCCAGTGTGAATCACTAGAAAAGATGCCCTATGTTTATCATTCATTTTTTCTGGAAAATTGTCCATCACCAAAAACTATTGGCAAAAGTATTTCCCAATGTATTAGAACTATCACAGTCAGTTGCTTAGCATAAATGTTTGCTTTGTTTTAAAAATCATCCACTCATTTGCTCTTCAAAAATTATTCTGCCCTCAATTTTTGGCCAGGCCTCATATTAATTTTTGTATCATCAAACCATATCTGTGTCCTTCACCATCCCATTTACTTTTGGCAATGTAGTAATATATGTGTCCCTCCTCCAACACGAAGCTCCTTCCAGTTTGTCTCCTCTCCTAGTATTTCTTCTCTTTCACACCCCCCTTTGCCACTTGCTTCTTTCTTCACAACTTCTATCTCTAGACTCACAAATATTTTCTGGGCATTTTACAGTATTCCATATATTTTTCTAAGTGTTTCCTTCAATTTCATTCTGATTTAACGCTCCAACAATCTTATGAAGTAAGTACAATTTTTTTCCACCCTTTTAAGTGAAGATGTGGAGGCACTTGTCCCGGGTTACACAGGCGGCAGACAGAGCTGAGTTTAACGGCAGTCCTCCTATGGAGGAGAAGCCTGCTTCCAGTGAAGCCGTGTCATTTCTGTTGTTCTGGTTGGTTTTGTTTTTGCTTTTTTCTTGTTTTTGCTCCCCGATTCCATAATTCTTATGCCCCAAATACTGATGAGTACACTTGATTACTTGTTTTTGTTTTCTTTTTAGTTTCTTTGTTTTATTTTTTAATTTGTTCTAATATACATGAGAGTAGAATGCATTTGGACACATCGTACACAAATGGAGCACAACTTCTTCCTCTGGCTGTACACGGTACAGAGTAACACCAGTAGTGCAATCCGACATGTATTACACAGGGTAATAATGTCCATCTCATTCCACCATCTTCCCCACCCCCACACCCTTCCCCTCCTCTCACTCCTCTGCACAATCCAAAGTTCCTTCATTCTTCCATACCCCATTATGGATCAGCATCCACTTATCAGAGAAAACATTCGACCTTTGGTTTTGGGAGTTTGGCTTATTTCGTTTAGCATGATATTCACCAGCTCCATCCATTGACCTGCAAATGCCATAATTTCATTCTTATTTAATGGATTAATATTCCATTGTGTATATATACCACATTTTCTTTGTCCAGTCATCTGTTGAAAGGCACCTAGGTTGGTTCCATTGTTTAGCTATTGTGAATTGAGCTGCTATAAACATCAATGTGGCTGCATCACTGTAGCTTTTTTTAAAAAGCTACAGAAGGGTGTGTCTTAGAATGTGTTTAGTCCCAATCTGTAACTGTATGCTCAGTCCTCAATCCTGAAGTCAAAATCCTCAGGTTGGTTCAGGAGTCTTCTGTTTAAAATTTTACCTGTTGCATCATCTCTCGTTTCCTTTATCATAGATGCAATAACAATCCTCACAACCACATGGGGATTTAGGGTCAATAGGCCCCACTAATACTTTGCTTAGTCAAATCAGCATGGCTTCAACTTGTAACATCAACTGTTCACACCCTATAAAAATGATACATTCTGATTTACTCATCCAAACTTTCAAGAGTCACCCATTTCATAAAGTTCAGGTGTCAAATGCCTAATTAGCCTGATTCTTGGCAGAGTGATGATGCTAAGTATTACTGGAGGGAACAGAAAATACAGAAGAGACTATTTCTATTCTTAGATTATTTTCTTTTCCAAAAGTTGATACAGTAGCATATGTCTTTTTCACTTTCATCATCCTGGTGAGTGAGCATTTGTATCATGTTGTGGTTTAAATTTGCATTTGGCTAAAAACTAATGAGGTTAAAAAGTTTCCATGTGTTCATTGCCATTTGAATTTGAATAGATTCTTTTACAAAATGTTCAGAAAACATACCCATTGAGTTGTTTGACATCAATTTATAGTAATTTTTACATATTCTGGATATGATACATACATTCTAGATATAACAAATAACATAATTTTTCCACCATATGCTTTGCCTTTTTGTTCCCTTAAGGAATATCTTTTGATGCCATTAAATTCATTAAAAATGAAGGCTCTTAATTGTGTCTAGGTTATTTTTTCCACCTGCATATTTCTTTTGTGTCCTGTTATTAAAAATCGATCCTAAAGTCTTCGTGTGTTTTCTTTCTAAAGTTTTTTTTAATTCCTTTTGTATTTAAATGCATAATCCACCTGAAACTGATTGATGTGTATGGCATAATGGTTATGTTCATTTTCTTCCATGTATTTATTGAGTTGACTCAACAAATTTTATTTAAAAGCTTCTCCTTCCCCACAGCTCTACAGTGTCACCTTTGTAACAAGTTAAGAGGTCATATGTGTGTGTATCTAGACCTTCTCTTCTGTATTATTTTTGTTAATGATACATAATCTCAATTTCTTTGTGAGAAATTATCAGACAAATATTTTGAACCCTAAAGTGACCTCTCTACTGGAAGTCACCTTAGGGTGCAAAATAACAGCCTCCTATTCTTCAAGTGTTGAGGTTATGAAAAAAAAAAAAAGGAAAGACTCAAACTACATAGATTTAGGGAGACTGAGGAGACAACTAGATACAATGTGAGATCTTGAAGCAGAGAAAGGACGTCAGTGGAAAAGACTGGTAAAGTCTGGGTTAGGCTAATAGCTTAGTTAATACTGTCATACTGATGCTAATTTCTTGGTTTGGATTACTGTGTTGTGGTTATGCAATATGTTAACATTAGCTATGCTGAATGAAGAATACACTGGGATCTCTGTTTTGCTATTTAACATTTCAATTAGTTTAAAATAAAAAGGAATAACAAAAGCTCATGTGAGTTATGGATGTAACTTGGTGGCAGAGCCCTTGCCTAGCATGTCCAAGCCCTGGGTTTACTCCTCAGCACTGCTCCACTTCCCAGAATAAAACAACTAATGTATTCCATCCTTTACCTCTCAAAATACTTTAGAATTATGTCCAACTTTTGTTTTTATTATTTTTCTGAATATTAATTTTTATAAGTTGTTTTTTGTTCTTACTGTTGATGTTTCTCTGAAACAGTTCTGATATATCTTTTTTCTTATAATAAGAACAGTAGTTCCATTATGCCTACTTTTATCTGGAGATTCTATCATATGGTCAAAGCTTGGAAACAACCCCCCACCCCACCCCACCCCCGCTACACACACACTCATTTTGCAAAGAAAGGAATGTGTACAAATTGCAGCAGGAAACATAGTCCTATAGCATAACTTCCATCTTTCGTGGTTGATCACATTTCTCTTTCTTGAAGGATGTAAATTCTGTTAATTTCTGGTATTAGTAAATATCTCAAGAATGTCTCTACAGGAATCATTTTTCATTCATCTCACTCTTTTAATCTGAAGGTTTTATGTTTTTCTTCACTTTTTGGAAGTTGTAAATTATAGTCTAACCTTCATACATTATGTATTCTACTTTCTATGAATTCATCTTATTCATTAAATTTATTTTATTTTGACAATTGCTATTCTGTTTATGTTATATTCTTTTATTCTTGTTTCTTTTTAATTACATTCTATTTTTTAAGTAACTAAAGTTTGTCCTAGACTTGTTTATTTTCTGAATAATCTATTTTCCCTTCAGAAATAATTTTTCTTTTTGTTTTGGGCTTTTATTTCTCATTCATTCTTCTCTTCTCTGGTGATTCTTGTTCATATTACTAATGGATCATAGTATTACTATTCTAGAAAACAGATATGGTTTCTTCCTCTGCCATAGTATGGATAGAGTTGGGTCCCAGGTGGGCTTCTCTAGTGGAAGGTCACCTTAGGTTGCATATGCCAGGAGAACCATGTCAGACGGAGCACTTTCTGAATTACAGAGTGAGGAAGGCTTTCTCTAGGTGCATCGTTATTCACACTAGGAGTCATTAAAGAAGAATCTTCAGGAGCCTCATGCAAGGGTAAAAGTTACTCATCAGAGGGTGACTTTTATACTCTAGTGATAAGGATAAGGAATAGAGGGGTAGGGTAGGAAGGGAAGGAATCCTGTAGACTGACTGATTTAACTGTCAATCAGAGGCTGTCTGCTAATGCACACTTTCTGTGTCTTTTCAAAGTCCTGGACCCGTATTCGTAATTGGGAT
This sequence comes from Geosciurus inauris, assembly GCA_004024805.1. Lineage (NCBI taxonomy): Eukaryota > Metazoa > Chordata > Mammalia > Rodentia > Sciuridae > Geosciurus > Geosciurus inauris. The sequence goes on along the minus strand of PVHX01003320.1, from coordinate 14,783 downwards.
TCTACTTAAAAGAGCTGCTGTCTGCCATGACTCTACCTTCCACTGCTTGGCTTTACCTATAAACCTACTTTCAGTCACTTTTTTCTTCCACAGAAATATTAAAAATCATTTCAATGATTACTTTCTTCCAATCTTCTTGCTATTATAGGTTTGGTTTTTTTTTTTTTTTTTGTATTTACATAAAATCTCTTTAAGGGGCTCACAGACAAGTGAATAGAAGTGTTTGTGTGGCCACTCTGCTATATCGAAAATGAAGCTTTCCCATACACATTTTAAATCCAATCTCAGATTTTCATATATATTTATTATGTGCAATGTACTATAAGTTGAAGCACTAAAGTAAAAAAAAAATGATTACAGCTCATCATAAAAGCACAGAGTATCCAGAACTCTAATGAAAGAATAAGAAAATAGAAAATAGTAAGAAAATAACTCACATAAATGAAACATGAATCATAAACAGTAAAATATAGAGGTGACAAGGCAGGTTTTCACTTTTTTTTTTTTTTTTTTGATACCAAGAATTGAACCCAGGGGCACTTAACCACTGAGCCACACGTCCAGTCCTTTCTTATATTTTATTTAGAAACAGGGTCTTATTGAGTTGCTCAGTTCACTTTTTTTAAAGATGTATTATTCATATCCTCTAGAACATGTGGAGCTAGCTGCAGACTGCCATAAACTGGTCATACTGCGAGTATAATTCCTTGTTACATCCAACAGAGGTCACTACAAACAGGACACATGGGCCCTGAGTGAGCAGGGCCAGGGCGTTAACACCTTCCCATTCATGTTCTCATCTGCCACTTAGCTTGTTGAAGGAAATAAATAAGTGGCAGTTTTTCTAGCTTTAGGATATCGTAGACCATTTCTCTTGGTTTTGCTAACATCCCAACCCCAGGTCTTTGTGTTGACTTTGGGATACTGTCACCATAATATATACATCAGTACTATAGATTAAGTACCTGTAGAATAATGAGTACCTGAAACTTAATTATTAGGCAGTTCAGATGACAGAAGTCCTTCATTTAAATATGATTAACTGTATAAGATGTGAGCAAGAAGAAGTTTTCCAAAATTTTATCCAGGGATGGATCTCACATCTAATCAAACACATAGCAGACATGGAATTTAGAATAACATAACTTAGAATAGGTAACTAATAATTAATAAGAGTTTGTGCTTCAACAATTTTCACTGAAATTATACAAACTACGTAGTCCCAGAATCAGCATTAGTTATTGATGTGAATGTTTTGACCAGAGCATTATTGAGATTTATCATAATCCTTTACAAATTCTTTATGAACAATATCAACACTTAATGACATTGTGAGTCTTGTTAATGTCTCCAGCTAGTGACTGACTTTCTGCAATCTCTACCAAACTAAGATTCCCAATGACCACTGGTACCATAGCAAATATAAATTCAGATTTTAAATTATTTCTGTGACACATAAATCACTGAGTAAATTTTGAATTTTTATTTTGCTTGGTTTTAAATATTTATTATCATAGCTCAAATAAGTTTTGGTGGTTTGCTAAACTAAAAAAAGAAAGACAAAAAAAACCAAAAAACTTCTAGTTCAAACTTTTAAAAGGAAAAGAGTAAATATTCCTATGTTGTGAAATTGCTAATTTCAAATCTTAAGGAAAAAATCAGTTATTATCAAGTACTGTCAATTTTCTATTAAAATATACGGGATTATATAGTTAAAATTATTAAAATATTAATATTTCATGCAAATTAAATTTTATAAGATCCAATAATACTATATTTTTTAAGTTTCACAAAAAACCTATTAGGTAAATATATGCCTCATAGACCAAGGAAACAAAGTTTAAATAATAAGAATCATACCTGAGTTTCAAAACTATGGAATTTTTTTACCTCTTAACCATCAAAACTATTTTTCATTATATAAAAGTTATCTTTATATTGAATATCATATAATCTGGCATAAATATATCACAAATCATTTGGGGTTTTAGCCCCATCTAAATGTTTGATACAGCTTCAGATGACTTTCGATATGTTGCCAGGATATAATAATTGGAAAATAGGCTTTGTATTATGTTAATATGGTTCTTGCTACAAATACCTAGTTATCCTTAAAAACACTACTCTGTCAATAATGCCTACTCAAGCCTTTGCTGGTAGTTTTCATTCTTTGTCTTGCAGATGTAATACAAAGCAAATCCCTTACACACCTGGGGTTATCTATGGTTGCCTTTTCTGGAACTATCATTTTTCTCATTCTATCAGGATACAGTCCTCAAAAACTAAACAATTTATGCATGCCACAGAAAACCTGTTTTGTTGTGGAAAATGCAGCATTTATTCTTGGATTTTTTTTCAGGCATGGACTTTGTAATGGCTTGGATCTGAAAGGTCTCCCAAAGGCTCACATGTTGAAGAGTTATTCTCTAAAGCATCAAGGTTCTGAGGTGGGAATTTTAGGAAGTGATTGGATTGTGAAGATTATAACCTCATCAACTGATTGATCTCTTGAGGAATTCATAACCGAGTGGAATCATTGGGAGTGAGGGATAATGTGGGAGGTAGTGTCTGGTTATTGTTATTCCCAGATCATGGAGTCCCCAAAGACCACCAGGGAGACCGGGGCACGTATGTAAAAGCAGAGAGCCTTTATTCGGGCTTAAGCTCCGTCTCTCAGACTTCATCAATGCAGCGGGTCAGTGCAGAGAAATCCGAACAATGGCTGAGCAGGTTTTTATAGAGGGAGGGGACAGGTGGTGGTAGTGGACATGACGTATGTATCCCATCATTACACAAGCACCAATTATAATCGTACAGCACCTGTGGTGACAATAGTGACCATTCAGAGTTTGAGGGGTGTCTGTAACTTTTGGCGGGACCCAATCTTGGCTTTTGGGAATTTTTTGAAAATGACCAACTACAAGGTAAGTTTAAGTGACCCACGTGGGGTTTAGGCAGACTCAGACCTCAGGAATGCCAGGTATGTGAGTTTTAACCTCTTTGTCTGCTCTGAGGGTGGTCCCAGAGTGGCTTCAGCCTTGAGCAATGTGTGTCTTTTCCCAGAACCAAAACTTAGGTCTACTAGTTTTTCTGGAAGGTCCAAAGCCTGTCATGGGGTTCATTTTAGCTCCGGTCTTTCGGTTATAGGAAATAGGTCACTAGAGGCATGTCCTGGAAGTGTATTTCTTGTCCTTGAGTCCTTCTTATCTTTAGCTCAATCTCTCTGCTTCCTGGCTGCCATGAGTGAGTAGCTTTGTTCTACCATGTCTTTTTACTATGATGTTCTGCATCACCTCAAGCCCAAAGCAACGGAGCCAGCTGACTACGGACAGAAACCTCTGAAACCATGAGTCAAAATAAATCGTTCTTCCTCTGAGTTGTTTTTGTCATAATGACAAAAAGCTAATCATGAAGATTTCTTAAATAATTTGGACTATGGAATTATGAACTTCTATTTAAAGCTATGTTGGAGATACAGAAATAATAAGAAAAGTCTTGACATTTGTAGGTAATTCCTGAAGTCTATTCACATGAAGTAAACTTCCCCCTCTGTAAGAAAAACTAGTCTTTTTCATATAGTTTTTAATTTGTTCTTTTTAGATATACATATCAGTAGAGTGTATTTTGACATATTATGCATACATGGTATTTCATATGACATTTTTTAAGAAATTTGTTTTTGCTCACTGAAATCCCTACCTAAAGCATACAAAGGAATAAACAATGTAAAATATCTACACTTGACTATTTGGTAAAAATCTCAACATTCAATAATCTTTATAAGGTTCTTATAAAAATTTCCTCAAGACAAATTATTTCAAGATAATCTGGAAAATATGATCAATATATTTTCATCCAGACTGATTCCCTACACATAAGAAAAGTATTCACTCCCTTGTATGGCATAGTAAGACCTTCCTTTGAAATTTTCTAGTTTTATCTTTGAAAAATATCATCAGCTAAAACAAAATTCTCAAGGTCTTTTGACACATACTTGTAAACAGAACATTTTTTTTTTAATGATGTGGTCTTTCTAGTCTTTTGTAAGGCTTGAACCTAGAATTATGGGTCCAGATGAATTGCACTATTTTACTCAAGCAGATTTTCTCCAAATAACAGTAAAGATACCACTAGAAAGTTCCAGGAAATTAATGTTTTTCTTAGGACTCTTGAAATCTGAGAAACGAAATTAATTTCAACTCTTCTGCAATCAAAATAATTCCTGACTGGGCTTGGTGGCACACACCTATAATCCTCAGCATCCCAGGAGGCTGAGACAGGAGGATCACAGGTTCAAGCCAGCCTCAGCAACAACAAGGTGCTAAGCAACTCAGTGAGACTCTATCTCTAAATAAAATACAAAATAGGGCTGAAGATATGGCTCAGTGGTTGAGTGCCACTGAATTCAATCCCTGGTAGCAATAATAATAATAATAATAAAATGATAATAATAATTATCATTATTATTACTATTCCTGGACAAAACCCTGTAATTGGCCTTACCTGGGTCTTGCCTATCTCTAGATCAAATATGTGTTGATAAAGCCCTCACTCGACACTGGTCTCTCTATGACTCCTGTGGCAGAGGAGGCAAGACTCTGTGATTGTCCAACCAGGTGAATGAGGAGAAGTTTTCATAAGGAATAAAGGAATTCTTTTATAGAAAGAAAATGGGAACTGAAGAGGCAAAAACACTTATTTTTACTCTATGCAATTATCTTTTAAGGGCCAAGGAATATCATCCTTTATAAGAAGCCATCATGACCTAGTCCCTTGTGATACCTAAGAACCATGTTTACATAAACATTTACCATAGTTCAGTGTCCTCTTCTGTGGGTCAATCTCTCTTCCCTACTAAACTATAACTCCTTGAGATCAGAGCCCATATCTTAGCCACTTACGTATGCTAAATACAAATGTGTGAAGCAGGTAAGTCTTAAAATTGTTTTTTATATTGTAACATAAAAAGCATGAGTTCTTCTGTCTTCTATGTTTGCACCTGTTCAAAAAAGAAAATGTGTGAACAATTACTTTATCTTTGAAAATCCTTTGCAGAAATATGATTCAAATATAATGATTTTGGCTCTAAGCAATAGATGATATAAGACATATTTCTTTATCTTTTGTAGAATAGCTCCTGATGACACAGTCCATTACGCTGATCAATGTCCTTACTTAAAAAGTTATTTGAAAGCGTATTTAAGATCTGACAGTGAAAATTACTCTTCAAATTCATTGTTAATACAAAATACGTCTCTCCTTTATCTGGTATATTTCCTTCCGCTAGATAATGAAAATTCAGTAGTGCCTATTCTCATTTTGCCTAGACTATCAAAAAACAAATAGATAAAATTGAAGCATAATTGCCTTTGCCTAATTTAGGATATTTTTTCTGGTGTAATTGCTTCCTAATCTAGGTCTCTAGTTTGTTGTGTATGAAAAGCAGCTAGGTTATTCATTTAAAATGTATGCCTGTGGTACACTCCTTTAGATTCTGATACCACCAATTATTACCTTGAATATTCTGAATTTTGATTGATTCACAGGTTGATAGCAAATATACATAGGAATTCCAAATATACTCTAGGAATCCATAGGAAAAAAATACATTTCCAAGTGAACAGAAGAAATAATGGGAAAAATCACAATGGCAGAATAGAGGTAGTCTGCAGATATCAGTTTCTCTATGGTTTGGAATCAGAGCAACAAGAAAATAGCTCATCAGCAAGGTGGGTTATAAAGTGAATGCACTGAAATACAATATTAGACTGTCAGAAATTTAGACTTGGAAATTCAGGTTACTGGAACAGAAAACAAGAAAGAATTTGCTACCACTAAACTTGCACTTGTACCAAGGTCTGTGGGAAAGATATCAAAGGGAGAGAGACAAATTTGACAAGATTACTTCAGAAACCAGAAAAGAAAATTAGATTGAGTGAAGCTGGGTCAGGAGCTGCAAAGAAGTGCTCTCCATTTCTCAATTAGTTGTTGGTGAACTGTTGTGGGCAACCATTTTATAAAGAGCATGCCTATCCTTGCAGCTCTAAAAAGGATTTAATTCCTACAGCTTCATCCTATCTAGAGATACCAGCTAATATTATCTCAGGGAATGCCTTTGAATAAGACCACCTGAGTAACTTGTGTAGCGAGGTGGTTAAGAGCTGAAAGCTGCTGATCCCCTCCCTTCATCTGGCAATGGGAGTTGAGTGGAATAGAGAACCTGACACCATCTGGGAGTGTGGCACCTGGGGAGCAGTGCCTCTGCTTTGTGCCACCTCTCTGCCACAGTCTGCACACCAAGACTACAAGGGAGAGCACAGGCCCGCTATAACTTGACATGGTTTTATGCCCTTTAGCGGGAGATATCAAGTGCACAGATTCATCTGGCGATGTTCAGAGACACTTTGGATTTAGCAGAGAATGACAGAGTTAATCAGTTTTGAAGCCCTAGTCACATGTAGCAATTCTACAGAAGGACACACAAAGCTGCAGTCCTAGCCAAGGAAAAATCTGGCTTCTGGGCAACAGATAATCTGTTGCTGTTTCCTCTGACCCTCCAGAGAGCTATTAGGTTCCCAGACATGTCAAGGAACCACAGGAGCCATTTAGGATCTTGAAAGAGGTGGACAGAATGAGGCTTAAGTGGATAAGTGCCAGAACCTGAGTTCCAGGGCAGTTTTTGAAGCAGAAAGATGAGCTACTGAGGGAAAAAACTAAATACCTGTCCCCCTAAACCAGCAAAGAAACCATGCATGGTGCAATCATTCCCCCTATACCTAGAGAAACACAGAGGAAAAATTGAGGAGATTGGCCTCTACATCACCTATAAAACTTGACAGAATCTGAATCTGGGAGGCAGAGTAAGAACTCTCTTCATATCAAATACTTTAGCAGGAAGTAATTTTAGACTCTTTAATGTTAGTTTTTTATTTCACCAGGATTATCTTTGGTCTTGATTTACTAGGTCTCCCTATTATTTGATATTGTATACTTTAATCCAGTTTTATTTATTTTCTAATGTTTTAGATTTTAATTGCATTTATTCTTTCTTTGTTCTTATTTCTGCTCCATTTTTTCTTTTTTCTTTTTTTCCATTTTGTTTTTTGGCTTCTTTCCACAGCCTATACAGTTTAATCATGATTTCACTTACACTGATAACAAAATTTTTAGCCTATCCTAGAGTATTACTTTCATTTCCCATTTTTGACTAGCAGAGTGGATGAGAATATTTTAGATTGGTTTTTGTGGTTTATTGGTATATGATTTGCTCTCGAGTGGCTGTAATTACCAGTGATTAGTATCTCCTTTCAATGCAGTACAAGGGATTAATGATAACATCGTGCTCATACTGAATGAGTAAGTACTTTGAAACTGAGTTATACACCACTCTAGGACACATGATAAAGAAAAAGTAGCTTAACAGAATGGCCTGTGGATAATGGTATAAGGGATATTCATCTCAGTGGAAGAACAAATCTCAACACATTAATACAGAAAACATGAAAAAATAATAAGACATCTTCAAGGTATCATAAATATCATAACATATTTAAGGCTCAAATATCCCTCTATAATAATATACTCCAATGACTGAACTCATTGATTAGTGAAGTGGAGGAAATGCTGGACAAAGAATTCAAAAATAGTTGATTAATAAAATGATCCATGAATTAAAAGAAGATCTAAGGAATGAACTAAGGGGAAACATACAAGATATGGAAGAGCATTTCCTTATGGAGATCTAAAGAAATCAAACTGACATATTGGAAGTGAAAAATAAAACAATTAATTACATAAAAATTTCACTGGAGAGCCTCACCAACAAACTAGATTAAGTCAAGAAAAGAATCTTAGGACTCAAAGACAAGATGGAGCAATTAGAACCCTCAGGCATGAATAAAGAATTAAAAACAAGAATTTATGAACAGAATACACAGAAGTTCTGAGATAAAATTAAAAGAACAAACATAAGACACATAGATCTTGAAGAAGGAGAAGAAGTATAAATTGATTACATAGAAAACTTATTCAGTGAAATTATAAAAAAAAAAAAATCCACAATCTTGGGAGTGGATAAAATATGCAGGTACTGGAGACATTTTAAGGCTCAAATATCCCTCTATAATAATATACTTCATGTGCCTCTTCATAATAATGCTGAATGTAAATGGTCTTAATTTTCCAATTAAAAAAATATGTTGGCAGATTGGATTAAAAAACAAGGTTCAATTTATGCTGTCTCCTAGAAACATATCTCACAAAAACATTCACAGACTGAAATTGAATGAATAAAAAATTATATAACATGAAAATGGAGTCTTAAAACAAGCAAGAGTAGCTACTGTCACAGATGACGTCAAGCCAAAATTAGAAGAGACAAAGAAGGTCATTACATGTTGATAAAGATAGCAATACAATAAAAAGATATATGATTATTAATGTGTATGCCCCAAATGCTGGTGCATTCAATTTCAAAAAAACAAATATTATTCAACATAAAGGAACTGATAAGCCTCAATACAACAATATTGGGGACTTCATTAAATCACTCTCACAAATATAAAAATCATCTAGACAAAACAATCAACAAAGACACATAAGATTAAATTATACTATTAATCACATAGACTTAAAAGACACCTATAAAGTATTTTATCTGATGATAACTGAGCATACATTCTTTTCAGGTGCATGTGGAACTTCCTCTAAAATTGACCATATATTAGGCCATAAACAAAATTTAGCAAGTGAAATAAAATTGAAATAATCTTTTGCATCTTTACATATCATAATGGAATAAAATTAGAATTCAACACCAAGAAAAACTACAGAAACTATATTTTATAAAAACTATTTTGTATAGTTTCTGTTATATGCAGAAATTAAACAATACACTCTTGAATGATGAGCTTGTTCACTGAAGAAATTAGGGAAGAAATTTTAAAATGTGTAGAATTAAACAAAAATGGAAACACAACACACCAGAATCTATGGGATACAGAAAAGATTGTTCTAAAAGGAAAGTTTATAGCTATGAGTGCTTTCATTAAAAAAAAAGACATCACATATAAATAACCTAATTATGCATCTCAAAGTCTTAGAGGAGCAAGAAAAAACTAATAGAAAAACTAGTAGAAGGAAAGACATAACAAAGTTCAGATCCAAAATAATAAAATATAAACTAAAAGAATAATACAAAGGATTAGTGAGACAAAGACTTGATTCTTTAAAAACATAAAAAGGACTTATAAACCCTTAATTAGTCTTACCAAGAAATAAAGAGAAGACCCAAATAAATAATGAGATTAAAATGGAAATATTAAAATAGACACAATTGAAATTCAGAGGATCACTAGTGTCTATTTTTAAAACTTATATTCCAATAAGTTGGAAAATCTAGAAGAAATGGATAATTGCTAATCACAGATGACTACCAATGCTGAACAAAAAGGATATTGAAAACCTAAACACACCAGTAACAATCAATGAAATTGAAGCAGTAGTAAAAATCGCCCCAACAAAGAAAAGCCAAATAACAGATGGATTCACAGTTAAATTCTACCAGACATTTAAACAACTAACACCCAAATTCTCAAATTATTCCATGAAATAGAAAGTGAAGGAATGCTTCCAATCACATTCTACAAAGCTAGGATCACTCTGATACAAAAACCTGATAAGGATATTTTAAAGAAAGGAAACTACGAGTCAATACCCGTGATGACCATAGATGCAGAAATCCTTAATGAAATATTAGTAAATTGACTTACCAACACATTAAAAATATTTTAACCTGTGATTAAGTTGGTTTCATTCCAGAGATGAAAGAATGATTTAATATATGCAAATTAATAAATGCAATACACACCATAAACAGAACCAAGGAAAAAATCAAACACTCATCTCAATAGATGCAGAAAAACCTTTAGAAAAATTCAACAAACTTTCACGATAAAAAATTTCAAAGTAACTAGGGATAACAGGAAATTACCTCAGCATTATAGAAGCTACATATGAGAAACCTACAGTTGGTATCATGCTAAATGGGAAAAATTGAAAACATTTCCTCTAAAATAAAGAACAAGACAAGGATGTCCACACTCACCATACCTATTCAATAGGTATTGAAATTTTATTTTAAAATAAAATTTAAAATTTTATTTTAAAATTTCAATAGGCTTGAAATTTTATCCAGAAAAATTAGGCAAGGGGAAGAAATAAAGGGAATACAAATAGAAAAAGAAGTCAAATTATCCCTTTTTGCAGATGATCTGATTCTATACTTAGAAGATCCTAAAGTTCCACCAAAAAACTTCTAGAACAGATAAACAGATAAACAGTAAAATAGCAGTATACAAATTCAACATGCAAAAATCCATAGCTTTTCTACATAGCAATAATAATCTGCCAAGAGAAAATTAGGAGATCAATTTTATTAACTAGCTTCAAAATATATATATACCTAGGAATAAATCTAAACAAGGAGGTAAATGATCTATGTTATTAAAATTACAAAATATTAAAAAAGAAATTAGAGAAAATAGAAGATGCAAATATTTCCCATGTTTGTTGATAGGTAGAATTAATATTGTTGAAGTGACCATACTTGCTAAAGTGATGTACAGATTCAATGTTATCCCCATGAAAATATCAATGATATTCTTCACAGAAGTAGAAAGAATAATCCTAAAATTCATATGGAAGAACAGAAAATTCAGAACAGTTAAAGTAATCCAGAGTATATAAAAGGAATAAAACTGGAAACATCCTAATGTCTGATTTCAAATTATATTACAGAGCCGCAGTAACAAAAATAGCTTGGCACTGGCAAAAACAAACAACAACAAAATACTAGACTTGTAGAAGAATAGAATAGAATAGGTACAAGTCAAACCCACAGAATTATAGTCATCTGATTCTTCACAAAGATATCAAAAATATGATGGAGAAAAGATAGCCTCTTTAACAAATGGTGCTGGCAAACTGGCTATCCATGTGTAGAAGAGTGATCACAGATTCCTATTTCACTTTGTACAAAAGTCAACCCAAAATGGATCAAAGATTCAGGCATAAGACCAGAAATTTTACAAGAAAATAACTTGGTGACACACTTGAACTTATAGGCAACAGCTTTCTGAATAGTTCTCCAATAGGTAAGGAAATAATAACAAGAACAGACATTTGGAAATATTAGCACAAACATTGCACCCTTAATTCCTTAGTATTAAGGAAATAATAATAAGAATTGTCTCAAAAAATAAAAAGCAAAGGAGAAAATTTACACAGTGAATAGACAGTCTACACAATGGAAGAAAATTTTGCCAGTTATTCTTCTGGCAAAAGGTTAGTTAGTATTCAGAATATACAAAGAATTCAAAAAACTTCAAATAAAAAAATTCAATAAATGGGCAAGTGAACTGAACAGATGTTTCTCAAAGGAAGTATAAATGACCAACAATTATATGAAAACATGTTCCATGTCTTAGCCATCTGGAAAATACAAATCAAAAGTACATTGAGATTCCATCTTACAGCAGTCAGAATGGCAATCATCAAGAATACAAAAATAAATAAATAAATACTGTGAGACTGTGGAAAAGGAACTCATAAACTGATGGTGGGAATGGAAATTAGTGCAACCTCTAAGGAAATCAGAATAGATTTTCCTCAAAAAAACTAAAAATAGAACTACCAGATGATCCAACTACAGCATTACTGATACCCAAAAGAATTCAAGTCAATGTGCTTTAGAGATATAGGCATACCGTGTGTATTGCAGAAATTCACAATACTGAATTATGGAATTGGCCTAGATGTCCATCAGTAGATTTAGTATATATACACAAAGGATTTTTATTCAGCCATAAATAAGAATGAAATTATGGCACTTTCAGAAAAATGGATGGAATTGTAGACCATCATATTGAATAAAGTGAGCCAGACTCAGAGATTTTGTTTTTCATATGTGGAGGTTGGAAGGAGAAAAAAATTATAAAGGACATTATGAAAGTAGAAGGGATACCAATAAGGTATAATAAGAGGAGCAAAGGGAGAAAGGAGATGGTAAGGGAAGGTATTGAGGACTTAAATTGATCAAATCATGTTGTATGCATGTACCAAAATGCCACAAGGAAACCCATCATTCTGTATAATTAATATGCACCAATAAAAAGGAAGAAATGACAATGTACATTACTCAGCTGATCCAAAATAAGGTAAGAAAACAGAAGAAAAAGAATGAATAATAGAACTTCACTGGTTAAAAAGAGAACTCTAGGCAATTGAAAAGATTTCCTCTAGAATATTGTTTCCAACTGTACTGAGATGTAATTGGTAAACCATAAAACCATTGTATGAAAATGTTAAATGTTGTTGCTTTCTAGAGTACTCAGTTGAGTATTGAACAGTGCATGCATGTGAGGAAACTACCAGAGGGTAGGTGAAGAATTATTCCAAAGAAGTAATAATGATTCCATACCAAAGTAGGAAGTATAAATATTTTAGGAAATTTTATTAATGACCATAGATGAAAAAATAAAAATGAAATAATACACAAAAAAAATCCAACAATGTAAGAGGAAGTATCAGAAAAACCACTCCAAAAATATAGAAAAATAATTGATAAAATTTAACACCCAATCATGTCAGAAATTATTAATGAATTAAACACAGAAAATTCTTTATTTTGAAAAAGAGGGGTCTTAAAAATATTATTATAATATTTGTGTGGTTCAGGTTAAGTTTGTAAAGTTGTTCTGTTTAGATATTCATAAGTACATTGTTAGTAGTATCCAATTTATCTTTTAAAAAAATAATTATTTAAAAAGAATATAACACAAATCAATGAAATTTCTTAATTAGAGTGTGGGAACAAGGAATACAAACAAGTGGAAGGAGTTACAGCTTTCTAAAAAATCTTCTGACCTGGATTAATGATTGGTATGTTTAAAAGTATAATTACATCAACAAGAATGAGGAAATTCAGAAATGTTCTAAAAAGAAAACAGAAATAGCTTGTAAACTTATAGTAAATATTATAAAACACAAATAATGATAGAAGTAATATTCTGGAATTTAGGAGACTAGAGATAAAAGCCACATATTATATGGAACCCCAGTCCAGATCTTAGATCAAGAAAAAATAATTTTAAAACATCATATAACAGGCGGTTCCAAGATGGCGGCCTAGACAGTCCACTCTACGCTAGGCTCTCAGGGACCAAGGCTGGAAGTGGAGGTGCCGTTTTCCAGCCAGCTTCCTGGCATCATTCTGCGGCTCAACATCCCACGCAAGAATTTCGCTCGTGTGTGTGTGTGTGTGTGTGTGTGTGTGTGTGTACAGGATCACCGGGAGGCAGCAGTAGCCAGGAGGCTTGGCTTCGGCGCCGGCCGGAGAAACGCGGTTGCAGCCCGGGCCTCGGCCCAGGGCTCCAGCTATCCGAGACTGAGACTGGAAGTAGCGGGGTGCCAGCTTCCAACCAGTTTTTTGGCAGCTCTCTGCGGCTTGCCGCCCCACGCAAGAGTCTCGCTCACGTGTGTGAGCGCAGGGCCACCGGGAGGCAGCGGTAGCCGGGAGGTGTGGCTTCGGCCCCGGCCGGAGAAGCGCAGTTACAGCCCGGGCCTCAGCCCAGGGCTCCAGCTCTCCGAGACTGAGACTGGAAGTAGCAGGGTGCCATTTTCCAACCAGCTTCTTGGGCAGCTCTCTGCAACTCACCGCCCCACGCAAGAGTCTTGCTTGCGTGTGTGAGCGCAGGGCCACCGGGAGACAGCGGTAGCCAGGAGGCGTGACTTCAGCGCCGACCGGTGGAGTGCAGTTGTGGTGGGGGATCCGGCCCAGGGCTCCAGCCCAGAGTTTACCCTGGGTGTGCCGGGCCTACTTCCTGCTTCCTAGCCCCAGTGCCCACCCAACCGCGAGAGACCGCTAGCAGTTGCTACTGTGGACTGACTGTCTCCTGAGCGAAACCCCAGCTATTGTTCTTTGGGGACCACCTTCTAACACAGCAGAACTTCCTACACACCAGGGGGCACAGGTGAACACCTGGGAGCAAACCTTGGCCACGGTGGAACAGCGACTCCACCAGCGGCCCAGAGTTTCACCTTGGCCTGGGACCAGCACCAAGGATACCAGCCGGGAAAGTCCAGCAAACAACAGACAATGCCACCTACTGGAGGAGAAGTAATGAAACCCTGCAGGGAAACTATAACCATATAGGAGTTAAAACAGTAACACCTTGGATCAGCAGAGCTAGAAGGAAAGACACACAAACATCATGAGAAAACAAGGGAAGAAAGTGACTCAAACAAACCAAGATACTACACTCCTAGAATCCATGGGCTGTACAGCAGGAGGAATGACAGAACAGGAATTCAGGATGTACATAATTAAAATGGTCAGTGACTTAAAGAATGATATAAAAGAGCAAACCCAGTCAGCAATAGATCACTCTGATAAAGAGATTCGTAGGCAAATACAGGAAGTAAAAGATCACTTCGATAAAGAGATACACAGGCAAATACTGGAAGTAAAAAATCACTTCAATAAGGAGATAGAGATTCTGAAAAGGAACCAAACAGAAAACCTTGAAATGAAAGAAACAATAAACCAAATCAAAAGCTCAATAGAAAGCATCACCAGCAGATTAGACCACTTGGAAGACAGAACCTCAGATACTGAAGACAAAATATTTAACCTGGAGAATAGAGTTGACCACACAGTGAAGATGGTAAGAAGCCATGAACAGAACATCCAAGAGCTTTGGGACAACATTAAAAGACCAAACTTG